>VIAB01007098.1:66220-79598 GCA_009801035.1 Oophaga pumilio | reverse complement strand
TATTTTTCGATACCGAGCAGTATCGCTCAACACTATCCCTGACAAGTCGCCCTAGTGAAAGACAAGTGAAACTGTATAATATTGTGGTAGCTATTTCCTAGATGCCCGACAACCTGCAGATTTGTTATTCTGTCAGGTCTATTAGATAGTATTAGGTCTAAAAGTGCTGCTCCTCTGGTTGGATTCTGCACCAATTGTGAAAGATAATTTTTCTTCGATATTAGCAGAAACCCGTTGCCTTTGTTGATTTCGCAGGTCTTTGTTTCCCAACTAATATCCGGGTAGTTCAAGTCCCCCATAACAAGGACCTCATTATGGGTTGCAGCTTCATCTATCTGCCTTAGTAGTAGACTTTCCATGATTTCTGCTATATTTGGGGATTTGTAACAGACTCCAATGAGAATTTGTTACTATTTTTCCCTCCATGTATTTCGACCCATATGGACTTGACATCCTCATTCCCTTCGCTAATATCCTCCCTTAAAGTGGACTTTAGACAAGACTTTACATAAAGACAAACACCTCTTCCTCTCTGATTTTCACGATCCTTTCTAAACAGACTGTAACCTTGTAAGGGAACTGCCCAGTCAGAGCTTTCTTCTAACCATGTCTCGGTTATTCCCACTAAGTCATAGTTACCTGTAGATATTTCTGCTTCTAGTACTTCCATCTTGTTTGTCAGGCTTCTGGCATTTGCAAGCATGCAGTTTAGAGGAGTCTGTTTTGTTCTAATCTCCTCCCTGTGGATTGTTTTAGATATTTTCTTATCTCCCTTCCGAGTATGTTGTCTTGGGTCTTCTCTTCTTTGCTGCACCTCATATCCTTCATCAGCACATTTTCTTGCTTCGTGTCTAACATTTTACTTCCCGTCCCCTCTTCTTCTAGTTTAACGCCCTCCTGATGAGTGTAACGAGTCTTCTGGTGAATGTGTGTCTCCCAGGGTTGTTGAGGTGTAGTCCGTCTCTGGCGTGGAGTCCATCATACAGGTAATTCACACCGTGGTCCAGGAATTCGCATTCTTGTTGTCTGCACCATCATCTTAGCTAGTTGTTAGCATCAAGGATCCTGTTCCATCTTCTGGTGCCATTCCCATCTACTGGAATGATAGAAGAAAAAACTACCTGTGCATCCAGTTACTTTACTTTCTTTCCCAACTCTTCAAAGTCCTTGCAGATTGTCGGTAGGTCCTTCCTTGCCATGTCATTGGTGACAACATGTATCAGAAGAAATGGGTGGACGTCCTTTGAACTAATGAGCTTTGGTATAGTATTGGTCACATCCTCGATCTTCGCACCTGGGAGGCAGCATATTTCTCTTGCGGTTATGCCCGGTCTGCAGATGGCTGTTTCTGTGCCTCTCAGTAGTGAGTCTCCCACCACTACCACTCTTCTTAGCTTCTTGGCTGTACTTTTTGTTGTCAATTCTGGGTGTTGCTGGATGCCCTTTTCTTTTTTGCTTGCTTGTAGTGTCTCACTCTTAGGTGTGCCATCTTCGTCCTCCACAAGGCCTTGGTATCGGTTTCTCAGTTGTGTGGTTGGTGATGTTTCCATAGTCTTCTTGCTTCTTTTGGTCATATGCTTCCACTCTTCTGCTTTTGGATATTCTCTTACACTTTCTTCTCCTTCTGTGACAAGAAGAGATGCTTCTGTTCTGTCTAGGAAGTCTTCATTTTCTTTGATGAGTTTCAAAGCTGCAATTCTTTCTTCCAAACCCCGCACATTTTCTTCTAAAAGGGCCAGTAGTCTACACTTTTGGCAGATGAAGTTAGATTCTTCTTCTGGTTAATCTGTGAACATGTAGCACATGTTGCAGCTCACCATGTACGTTGTGACATCTGCCATGTTGCTCCTAGATCCTGCTGACTTGCTGTTTGTTTTCCTTCTTGTGTAATCTACTGTGTGTAATCTTCTTGTGTAATCTACTCAATCAGCCAAGTTTTCTTGCAATAATGTCCTAGAGACAAAAATTTGCACACCTTAAGGAGCGTGGTTTTTTGATTCTTTCCAAACAGCTAGTCCCGGCTGTACCCAATGATCTTCTTGCTGAGGGAGACTCTTTGCTTTTCCCAGATGGCACCTGGAATATGCAAATTGTCCTTTTCAAGCTTCAATCCCTGGTGGAGTCTTATAAACAGATATCAGTTGGTGGTGATTGGCCAAGTGAATATTGCTCTGTTTGTTGTTTTAGACCATTGTAAACTGTTATTAAAAAATGCTTTGGGGTTGGAGAAACAACTTAATTATTTATCTTCAAATAATTTAGTTCTCACTATTAGGCCACATTCACATATGTTTAAGCCAAAATTAGAAGTGGAACAATCAGAGGAAAAGTGTAACAGAAACATTTCACCACGTCTATATATTTCACTATCTCGTGGTTTTATCTTACAAATACTAATGTAAAACAGTGTCCAAATATTAAATGTGTGAACAAAGCCTTACAAATTTTATGGCAAATTTTATGGCAGAAACCATGAATATATCTAAAATGGTTGCTACCAATTTTTTATAAGCACTTTTTGATAAGCACTTTTGTATCACTTCCTAACTATCATCAGGGGAGAAATTGCATCCAGACTCAACCTCTTTTATGTAAAACTTAGAGTGAAATCCTTGAGTTCATAAAATACAGCCTCCAAGAAGTGCTGGCTCAATGGATACATAACACTACTGCAAGTAAAATAGTAACAACATGTAGTCATACATTTTTTAGGCAGTATAACGGTAGTGGCATCTAATATATACTTACCTTGCAATGTCTTCACATCCTGTTCCGTCCAGATGTGTCCAAATCCCAGAATTCCAAGCGGCGGAAGTTCACCGACTGCCATAATGGGATACCCAATTGATGGGCGTCTCAATATGGAAACTGCTGGTGGTACAAGCCTCTTGGGTGATACCACCAGCAGAACACCGTCGCACCACAAACACACTGTATATGCTGCACGCACCACACACACACACACAAACACACACTGTATATGCCGTACACACCACACACACTGTATACACAGTACACACCACACATACATTGTATATGCCGTATGCACCACACACACTGTATATGTCGTACACACCACACACATGCATTGTATACGCCGTACGCACCACACATACTGTATACGCTGTATGCACCACACACACTGTATATGCCGTATGCACCACACACACATTGTATACGCCGTACGCACCGCACACACATACACACTGTGTATACCGTACACACCACACACACACACACTGTATACACCATACACACACACATTGTATATGCCTACGCAGCCTCTTGCGTGGTACTACCAGACAGCAGAAAAGAGGGATAGCACATGGGGTAGACAGGTCAAAGAAGAGAGCACAGACAGGAGAAGTCAGCACATGGGGAAAGAGAGAGTGGATAGGTGGGTGAGCACATGGGGGAGAGATTCTCAACGCTGCAAAGCCTGCCCCCATCGTGATATTACCGCCCTCCCGATGCAATAGCATTGGGCCTCCATCTAGTAATGTAGAATTCTTAAAAAAAAAACCCGAACCCATCAGAATAATTTATTATAGGATCATTAAGCAAAATGTAAAAATTACACAACTTTTTTGCTCTTTAGTCTAGGGCTATGCAATGATTATGGCCACGACATCTGACATGCGGCTAAACTTTGCTAGATGTTGCTGCTACATTGCAGCACACAACAAGTGAATGATATGTTTAACTACGCCTAATGACGACAGTGATATGAAACCAGAGTTTTTCTTCCAGCAGACTAAAGGTACTGCCACACGTTAGCGTTAGCGATCACGATAACGACGCAAGCTAACGAGATCGTTGGTGTGATCGCTTTTAGGTCGCTAGTAGCTGCCAAACAGGAGATCTCATAAACGACACATCAGCGGTCAGCGATCTCTTTAACGACTTTGGCGGTCGTTAGGATCTGTCATTAGCATGTACTGAGCGCTTCTGATTCATAGGAATTTCCAGCATCGCTCCTGCTCTCTGCGTCCTGCTAGCCTGCTTTGCAACTTCTGCGAACCTCTCTGTGACGCAAAAGAGAACATACAGATGTTGCGATCCACTCCGTGACGCTAAAAACCCTAGTCCCACCTGCGCCGCTGTCATATGGTCGCTCGTCGTTCGCAAAAGGTGCCAAACACAGCGATATAGGCTCACCAGCGGGACGCCAACGATCAAAAAACGGTCCAGAACGCTAGTGAACGATCAGCGACATCACAGCAGGGGACACATCGTTGCTACATGCCACACACAACAAGGTAGCCTACGAGATTGCTAAATAGTGACGTTTTAGTGATCTCGTTAGCGATCTCGTTTAGTGTGGCATACCCTTTAGTGTGGTGAGGGGTTAAGCTAATTTGTTATAATGGATTGGCTTTTATGTGGACATCCATAGAGCGGGTGGGAGTATTTCCACCTTATCTCCACTCCAGGGCATGGTCTCGGGCTTAGATAGCTGAACTCTAGGGACAGTCTTGGTTCAGCAGGACTGAAAAGAGGATTCTCCAGTGGTTTGTGTCCTGAGAAGAAAATACTGAATCTGTGTTGCTACAGAGTGGGCAGCTCCCTGCAAATGTATGGACTGTGTTACAGCATTTTGTTTTTTGTTTTTTTTGTTTTCCTGTTTTGCCTGAAGGTCTATGTTTTACTTTTCCCTTCATGTTGGCTTAAGCCGCTATATAATAAACCAACAAAAAAGTTAAAGAGACAGTGTTCCTCTTTTCTACCTCCATGTACCGCTGAGTGAGTTGAACTGTCACAGGGGTCACACTGCAACTCTTAAGGTACAAGCATAACATTCCTGTGTAGCCTTAGCCTAAAGAACAAAATAAAAACAAACTGTTTTTATACTTTAAGTCTTGAAAAAATGCAACAAATAGAAAGGGCTTTACAAACAATACTATTTGACACAAAAATCACCTGCAAAAAATTTTTGAGGTAGCAAAATAAAAAAAAAAATAAATAGAGCCTTTTTAATCACCATATGGGTAAAATGTGTGCATGAAGCTACAGTCACACATGGCAGTCATGCTGAAACTCACAACAGCCCTGTGCCACTGCGGTCCTTATACAGTTCCCTTGCACAATCACTTAGGCCTCTTTCACACATCAGTTTTTTTTACTTCAGGCGCGATCCGGCGTGTTGTTAAAAAAAAAACATTGACTTTCATTAGCGCCGGATCGCACCTGATGTAGTTGCGTTGCATCCGTTTTTGCCCGGATCTGGCGGAAATGTACATTCCGGCGGCCGGACAAAATGGTCACTGCAACGTTTTTTTTTAGCGGACCCGCCTGATAGTGCCTGAAGCGGCGCATCAGGCAGCCGGAAACAATAGAAGCCTATGGCACCGGACCAGTCTTTTGTGCAATCTGGCAAAAGACTGATCCGGATTCTGGAAACCAAGGTCTCTCTCTCTCCTCGGTCCGGACATGCGTACCTGTATTTTCCGGCTGCAAAAGTTCTTTTTCCGGGTTCAAAAGTTCAGGTCGGATCCAGCAACAAAACTGATCCGTTGCATCAGTTTTTTCAAATTCAGCGCCGGATCCGTCCCTTCAGGTATTCGACGGATTATGCCTGACACAAAAAACCTGATGTCTGAAAGTAGCCATATTCTTGCATGGAAACAGCTGCAAATCCAAGGTTCCATTATGATCAGCCACGTGGTCTTGCAGGTGAAACAGCTGTTTCACTGCAAGATTTTATGGTTGTGCAGCAATAGAAAGGAAAGACCACAGTAGCATAGGGCTATTATGATTTTTAACAGCACAGTGACCACTGCCTCTGAAAACAATCTTAATGTCCGGTGATTTACATCCAAAACACTCTGGTCATTAAGACTTTTGGCGCCATTTCATTTTAACATACAAAATTCTTTCTCTCATGGTCTGTATGTGGACCTTCTTTTTTATAACACAGAAACCCAAAATCCCCTGTTTCTCTTCATACAGTGATAGAGCAACATAACAATATTCTGACTGCCTGTAGCCGTCACTATGGGATTTAGTGAAGTTTACTGCATATAGATTTGTTTTGAGCTTAATAGAAGTTGTATAACTCCATATACCCCTAGTGGCGGCTATAGGCATATTGAGTTCTGTGATTTAACACTATGGTTGCATGAAGAAACACAAGGGACTTAAAGCAAAGTAACAGAAAAACAAACTCCAAGACCCATAAAAGTAAAATGAATAAGAAAATTTAAAAGGGGTATTTCTATTTAAAAGATTTGTGTTGGTCTGACTATAGGACGCCCCACTGATCACCAGACTCCTGCATCCCTCAGGTTTCTTTATTCTCAAGTCTGTGGCCAGTAAGAATTGAATGGAGCACTGGTTGTGCATTTTATAATTCTTAATTGATTTTACATTTAATGTCCACGCAATCATTACTAACATATTTCTCATTATACTTTCTTTTTCAAATTAAATTTTGAGCACTCCTTTATTACATCTATAATAAAATTAAAACATTAGCACTCCTGGACAGTGAAGAAGTTGTCTAACTAGCAAACAAAAAATTCAACAGCAGGTAACATAAATTCAAAGAAAATATATAATCACCAGTAGAGATGAGTGAATGTATTACAGTGAAACTTAATTCCACTCAAATATTACAAAAATCCCCATTCGTCCCCAATTTTTTGTAATCTGCTTTTGTGCAGATTCAACAAAATAACAGCCTCTGGTCACCATGTTTCTGAACCATAAAATCCATCAAAAGGCTATAAAATGAAAAAAAAATACTTATGCTCACCTCTCTGGCTCCTCTGTTCCTCACCGCCCAGTTCATGCTGCATTTTACTGTCAGCGCAGTCAGGGCCTCGCACTCTATCCCGCTACTTCCTGCTCCGATGAGGCCTTGGGCAGTTCTGCACTTGTGCATGTAAGGTCTCACCACATCTTGTGATGTCGTTACATTATAAATTTACACAGGCAGGAGGTATCAGACACTGGTAGCATGTATCAGTCACTGTCTGCATAATTTCAGCCATATATGTTTGATTCTGAAACTGCTGCATTTAACAGAAAAACAAAAATGAGCTGCACAGTAGACTAGTCCACTAGGCAGGTCCCTGATGGTTGTTCCCCGCCTCCCAGTGGCATGCCTGTCCTTGCATGAATCTATAGAGAAAGCTAAACTAAAGAATATAGGACAATCCCTATTGTGTACACCTTGTTGAGGTGGCATGGATTTTATGTTTTTTTTTTTTAAATCAAAATAGTGTTAACTAAGTACCCAATGTTATTAACATGTACGATTACTATTATTCATTTACTTACTGCAGGGTTATTGCTTCTTTTCTTTTTATCTTAGTTTATTTTTCTGTTAAATGGCCACAGTGTGAATGTGCACCTACACTTTCCAACATATGTTCCTAATAATTTCTTTGGTATTGCTGTAGTTTCTTATACTTTATACAAATAGTGGCTAGGCATCCCCTTTATGAGCTAGCAATTTATCCAACCTTATACAGTACAGCTTCCCATGGGCAAGTTTTTGATCAGTTGGGTCCTGGTCCTGCTCTGCCCCCATCTATTTTGAGGTCGGCTGACATAAGCTGAGGTTTAATAATAAAGATAGGACTGTCATGATGAATACACCTTGTCGTGGTGGGTTGACTTTTATGAGATTTTGATCAAAATACTGTTAGCCAAGTACATTATATTATTTACATGTATTATTACTATATAATCATGTACTTATTGCAGGGAATATGCTCATTTTGTTTTTATCTTAGGTTATGAGAGGGGAAAGACCTATCACTGTGGGGCAGCAGGGTTGAAAGGAGCAATCAAGGAACTGCCTATTTGACTGGTCTTCCATGCAGTTCGGTCCATGGCGGCTATTACACAGTGTTTTTCTCTTATACACTGCCGCTTTTCCATGTTAGACATATCTGGCTGAGATTATACAGCATATATCATCTGTAAGGTTTCCTTTAATACAAAATCTGTGCCTACCATGTACCAGTTTTAACCCTGGTGTTCTCTTATGTGGCCCCCTTATGTGGCATCGGAGTACAGTTGCCACTGCTAACTTTGCAACTCCTACATCTTTACCCCTGTTTCTCTGTTGAAAAAGAAATGTTGTAGACAAATTACAATAAATCAAAAAGCATAAATTATCTATATTGCCAAAGAAAATCAGTGCTATTCTACATACCCATAGTTTGAATATTTATTGCTATTGAGAAATGCCAACAAATGTAACGATATTAAACTTACATTATTTTTCCTGACATTAATATTCCCTTGCATGTAGCCTTTTCCCTTTAAGTGATTTCCTCCTACTGTAATTTTAAAAAAATACAACCACTCCACTCTTCTATTACCATGCAACCTTGAACTTAAAGGATAATTCTTATCACAAACTTGACCTTTAGATCTATTGGGTCTTATCTTATTTTCTCATATTTTTACTTTCACCTTTGAAAAATGCAAAAGACATTAAAAGTTCTTTTTAAAAGCAGCAAATCCAAAATATGTTCTAAGCATCTCTGATCTGTAGCACATTAGAGATGGAAATTAAAGTATCAAGTGTTTGTAGAAATCACCCTTCCGTATCACTTTTTTTTTTTTCTCGTCGAGTACAACAAAAGTATATACATGTGGTCAGCTTTAGATTTGTCTCACTGGGAGTTCACATGTATTTTTAACTGCCTTCAATTGTTAATGTATTCCTCAAATGAGATGCATCACCTTGAAGAATGACTTTTTGTCCCCTGAGAATTAGCCAAACAACTATTTCATTCACTATGATAATCAGTTCTACCTCAAGCAATATATGAAACTGAAATTTAATAGGCACTTGTGATTAGTTTTTAAAACAGCGAGCCATCATTGTCCATTGTGGAGAAAAAAAGGAAGAAAAAAAATAGAAAACAAAAAATGAGTGGGCAAAGGTTAACATTGATGTTTTTGCTTGTAAGATTCATTAACATCTTTGATCATGTCTAATAATCCTTATTACCATTCTCATTATGCTCATTATGAAGTAGCATTGTTGATACGAACAGGATGGAAATTGGTAACAAAAGAGGAATAATGCTGTTTCATTTATAAGCTAAGATGTTCTACTAATCAAGCAGAGGTGTAAAATATCCAGAAATGACTACATATAATTACAGTGTCAGCATTAGTTCAGAATTGCTTTATGATGCACAATAAGTCTGGATGTAAATTCAATTTAACCTGGGAAATAAAATGTTTTAAAAAGTAACAAACAGAAATATGAAATTTATTCTGCTCCATCTGTAACATCTACTGTCACTTAAATGTTGTTACCTTTTCTCCTTGTATTTACAGTTACTACAGCATCTATCTACAAATTTCCTGATCAATCAACCACATGCACATGTAAGAGCAAATATCCTTCTAGTACTGTTATACAGAGTCTATTTATGGCCATATGTAACAAGGGAGCGTGGGGTGGTAATCATGGCCGAGTTTACTAGTACACAGTCAGTAAGCACCCCGTCCCCTTGCACATACACAAACAAGCGAAGTCCCCGTTCTGTGGTATGGTCAGTTACCTTCTTTTCACTCTCACTGCAGCCATTGGGGATGAGGATTCACAGGCACAGTTCTGATCCAACAGGGAAAACTTTACTGTACATGAAATAATGCTTCCTACTCTGTCCCTGCAAATGATTGAAGCCGGTCAACATAGGTAGTGGCTCCCTTCCAACTTGAGAGCCACAACAGTCTTTCTGAAGACGGTCCCATGGTCCGTCCACATTGCCCGGCAGACTGTGGCAACAGTCTGCAGTAGCTTTATCCTCTAGAACGGGGCACCTCTTCCTCCTCACTGTGAAGCATGTCCTGCCTCAGGCAAGCCTGCCTGGACTCTGCTGCAGGAACCCGAAATCCCTGCACTATCATCTTGCTGGACCGGCCCCTTTCTTAACCCCTTTCTATCTGTGAACTAACTTAATACAATGAAATGGAATACATAACACATTACACATTGATAAAACATTAATATATAACATTAGTATATAGGTAAACCATTAGGATACCGCATGGGGTACACATGCCCGGCATAAAGGAGAGAGGGGAGGCAAATGAGGGTCCCCGCCACCTCCTTACACATATATAGGGAGCTATACTGGTTAAGAAGCAATGCTTCTGAAGGATAATTCATCTGTCACATCCATGTCTGAACTTAATACTGCAAACCCTGCCCTGGTCACTAGGCTGCGCCACACTAACACTACTGGTCACAGGAATCACGTGGGTGAATAGTTTTAAATAGCTGAGACTTATTCTACGTTTCCATTCAACTGTGTTTAGCTGCAGTGAGCTGGTATGTATATAGCCATTTTCTTTGAACCTTGAACGAGGCTCCCTTCAATATAAACCCCAGCAGAAAGTCTCTAGCTGACAGTCATTAGCCTGTTTTCACCTGGACCTGGTTTCTGACACCGTGCTTCTGTGTGATTTGTTTGTGTCTAGTTGTCTGACCTCGGCTTAAATTTTTACTACCCACTTGTCTCCCGATTTTGTCCCTGATGAGACTTCTCATTGTTGACCCAGAAAGACAACCCCTCTAGCTTTGGTTCGCTTGTCTGGACAACAGCCCTTTCATGGAAGCAATTCAGGGGACCCCGGTGAAAGTCCAGATCCTTTTACAGGGGTAAAAGAGTGAAGACCTGGATTCCTCTGGAATCTGCCAAATGGAGTGGCTTGTGACACATTTTTCCGAGGTCTCCTTTTTTGTGTCCGTGGCCTCTGACAGTTGTAACAACATCCTTATACATGACATTTAACAAAGCATAGCTCAATTTTTTCATTTATATTTTGCACAATTTGGTGAAATCCAGAGTTAATGTACAGTAAAGATCAAGTAGTGGTCAAAGCCATTGTGTGACCTTATGCATTATTGCTAGAGTATTACATACCTGCCATATTCATTATTTATGGGACTGGTGGAAATAGCCAAGGACAACTTTCTGCTATCTCCAACAGTCATATAGACTTTGCAAACAATAGCACCACGCTTTATTGACTCTAGCTTCATTCAAATTCCACCTCACTATGGAGATGGATATATATGCAAATTTACAAATACTTAAAGTGTTTATCCATGACTATTTTTTTTTCTATGGACCTAAAAACAAACATGCATGTAGTTAGCAACTACCTTCCTGTTCTCCCCGGTGCCAGCACAATGCTGCCACCAACCATTTCTGCCAACATTTCAGCTCAACTTCAACAGACCAGCTCTTCTACTTCCAATCTGCTTTGTCAATGGAGCGTGACTGCTGACATCATGTTGGTTGACAGCCGGCTCCCTTCAGTTAGAACAGACTCGCCACATTAACAGAGAAGACTGAAAAAGAAACCGCTGCTCTGTCTACGTGAGGTCAGCAGAAGCCTCTAAATCGTCAGCAGCAACTACATGCCTATTAATTTGTATGCCAATAGTAAAAAAAAAATAGTCCTGGATAAACGCTTTAAAGTTTTGATCTCCATATTTTAATAACTTCATGATCTCCTTCTGACAATATAAAGTGGTTTTTTTTGTACATTTGGGTTTTTTCAACTTTTCTGTCAGATGCATGTCAGTTGTCGTTGTGAGGTTTCATTTAAGGAGAACTTGTGAAAATATTTTTACATGTAGATGTATGGGTGTAGCTATATAGGCATTTTTCCCCAATAAAATTATACCTTTTTTGTAGAGATCCAATGTACCACTTATGAAAAATCTAGCCTATAAGTCAGATGCTAATCAGGCCGAAAGTGCAACATGAGTCTGTTAATGCACTTGGAAGAAGCAGTCAAAGTGCATTGACATGCACTGAATACAATTCCCAGACTGATTTGCATATGGTTTCAGCGTTAAATCTCTCATGACTGGTACACCAGATTTTGACAAAAAGGTATAATTTTGCTGCTCATTTTATACAGAATCGTATAGATTGTATTCTATTTTTTCATAAAGATAAAAAAACTTCACTTTAGTGGGCTCCATTCACATCTATCAATCAAGTGTACTAGGCAAATTTCAGAACTTTTCTAGAAGTAAATGGAGAGATGATACAAGATTTCTAGTTTCACCATAGATGAGGTAGCCAGAGGTGAGACTCACAATTATCTGACATTTACAAGTCCTTGTTAATATGCTATAAATGTCTGATATGGGAATTCACTCTAACAACATTTATCACTTAACCCCAGGTTAGGCGACAAATGTGAAATCATTAAGAGCTTCCATGTTCTAGCACATAACTTCCCAGCATAAAATAGCTTGTCTTTATATTGAATTATAATAGTAAAGTTTTTATTTAACTCTTTTGTGATCAATAGCTGTCACTGTTTACACTCAAATTTCAGGTTTAATTTTTTTAAAGCCTTAAAGAGAACATTTCATCAAGTAGTGGAGATATTAGCTTGTAAAGTTTAGTGTATAATTTATCTAAAGTTCAAGGGGTGTTACCAGAGGTTTTTTTTTTATTGGGGTGCATACTTACTCCCCTGTATGAAACTGACCAACCATAAGCTGGCAGCAACATATAGGAGAAAAATATAACACCCCCCCAAAATAGATTAGAGCACATTTCTCAGTGTGAGATATGAAATGACTGAGCCAAAGACTTGTGTTGGTACTTTTCAATGGTGATGCATGTAAAAAGGGAAGCATTTTATTTACATGGGTACTTGGTCCTCAAAAAACATGGACATGAACATAAACTAATTGTTTAAATTTGTGTATTAACAAATTTAATTTAGTTTTTTTGTTTTACACTTACTTCCAAGAACCATACTTTTTTCTATGATTGAAGGAATAATGGGTTAAAACTGGACTGCCAGACAAAGTATTAAGAATGAAAGGAGCCAAGGATCCAGGAGATAAAATCTGGTTTATTTGCCCGCGCATTTTGAAGTAGCAACACTTCTTCTTCAGGACAAACCACATCTGTCACCCTTTGCCCAGCAGCATACTTTTTTAATCCATTGTTCCTGCAATCATTGTCCTTCCTTTGGTTGGTCTGCAGCAGCTGTGTCTGAGCACTGTTCATGAGTGTGGTAAGCAACCTGATAAATTGAGCAGTTTTCTTCTAATCTTAATCCAATTTAATTGGATAAAATTCTATTGGCCCTATTGTTTCTGCAGCCTTTCTACAGCAAACTTTTTTTTCTGTCAACAAAGACATTTGAGGCCCTGTTTTTCATAAGATGAGTTGTTTTTAATGACACCATTAATATTCCGATATAATATACTGAAAAAATAGATAAAGTGTGGTGAAAATGTGAAAAAAATGCAATTCCTCTACTTGTCTCATTTTTACTGCATACACTGAGCAGTAAAAATGACTTAGCAACATGATTTTTCAGGCTAGTATGATTACATCAAATATCAAACTTGAATATATAT
>VIAB01007098.1:0-22826 GCA_009801035.1 Oophaga pumilio | reverse complement strand
ACCCGATATTTGCAGTATCGTATCGCTCAACACTAATCATGATCTGACAGGCAGGGAAGGAGGCATGCTGGCGCCAGCTCACAAGCCACCTTCTCTGCAGGACCCGGAAGGACCCTGTGGCCATCTTGAGGCCGAGACCATCAGGACAATGCAATCGCATCACTTTGTTCTAATGGAAGTTCCCTGTGCGATGCCCCTCTATGTCGCTGTCACAGCGGCATCAGAGGGGTTAATTGTCCGCAATCCGTGCTAGCACCGATGATGGGCTTTGCTGTGGGGTGTCAGATGTCACATACAGCTAACACCCGCATGCAATTGCCGCGGCGCTCAGCGTGAGGCCGTGCAATCGCCGCGCCATACTAGTATTGCTGTTTGCAGGAATGCATCTCCCGCAGAGCAGTACTAGTACGTCGCATGTCGAGATGTGGTTAATCAATTGAATCTGCCCAGTTTTAAATTTGGTAGAATTTCTCCGAGTCCTCAATAATACTTGTCTTAATTTTACTACATTGCATAATATTAATTTTATATGTGGCGATAATGGACAAGCAGATGTCACGGACATGGTAGAGCTATAATGAAGGAAGGGCACCGGGTAATGGAATTTTAGCATATTCAGGGTACATTTGCAGATTTGTGTATATACTAAATATTTCACAACAACCCTAACTGTAAATATAGTCCTGGCCATGACAAATAACAAATATCACTATTATGATCATATTTGTCTTATTATCAATATTCTTTCTTTGGAAAGCATGTTTTGCCAAAGGCTTGATGCCTACTTTATTCAAACAACCCCGTCCATCAGTTCTATTCAGCATTCATATTCCAAATATATTTGGTCAATGTAAGATGCAAAAAAATGGAAAGGTAGGAAAAGAGGATTTGATCTCAGTAGATGCTGCTGAGCTGTTCAGTTCTTGCTTGACATATTGCCGGGCTATGTTTTCTTAATTATTCTGCTAACAGAAGAAAAAAGTGTTTTTGTTTGCAAATCTGCAGAACAGTGCAACTAGTTTGCATTATATTTTCATCTAGCTATAAGCTTAGAAAGAAAATGAAGCAATAAGAACTATTTAATCGAGATTGTACTAAAGCTCCCCTTATACATTGGACTGACATTGGTCAAACCTGCCGATATCAAAGGGTTCGGCCAAGAGTGTAATGTGTATCGGAGCTCTGTACAGATGATTGTCGCGGAGTTAAGGATATGGTATGTCCGATTTCAGAATGTCAATCCATTTGCTTCAGAGATAATCTGCCACCAAGTATGTCTGTCAGAGGCCTTCTCATATAGAACACAAGAGCACTTTGCTAAGCAAGCACTCCTATGTATGAGGGAGATGTCCAAGATAGCAGCTAGCTATGAGCCACAGTTGAGTCGACAGCCATCTAAATGGTATAGGGGGCTAAAAAGTGCTGGAGAAATTAAAAAAGACTTTTACCTTATTTGGCCACATACAGGATTACCAAAAGACTGATTACATACAATGTGAATAAACCTGGAAAGCCACAGAGGGAATTAATATTTCCAAGAGGCACTGCACTTGCAGGTCATTAAGAAAGTTCCTGAAAGGGGATCACCTTTTTTGACTTCCATGTACCCTAATATTGACATGAAATAACGTCATTAGGTGATTAATGACAACTATAATGTCAAAGGAGGAAGGAAGCAGCTTTTGCAGACCATAACTCATATGGATTAGATCACTAAATAACAGTATCCCATAAGTTTCAGTGTACGTCATGACAAACTCTGGTTTTGCACCAGAGTATACAGATAGGTTACATGGATATGCAAATAGATTTCAAAATATATTCTTAAAGGGAATCTGCCAGTAGGATCAACTCTCTTAAGCTGTCTATATGGGCATGTAGGTCACAGAAAGTTGAATATAATAGTACCTTGATCTCTTCAATCCGATGTCGTATTCTACAGAAATTCACACTTTACTTAATATGCAAATGGGTTGTTAAGATCTACGGGTGAGTTACAGATCTCCTTGAGAATCTGTTTCCAGAGCCTATTTTAAATGAAGTGTGTGTTACCACTGTGAGACCTGTAGATCAGGACAGCAGACTTTTCAATCATTACATGTCTCACACTGGTAACATCCCCTTTAATTTAATCCCTTAGTGACGGAGATGATTTTGACCTTAAATTTCTTCAAATCTAAACAGTGTCACTTTAGTTGGTAATAAGTTTGGAAAGTTTCAATGTATCACAGTGATTCTGAGAAATTTTTTTCAGGACATATTGTATTTCATGATAGTGATACATTTTGGTCTATATGTTTTGAGCATATTTATGCAAATATCAAAAATTTGTCAGGAAATGTTGCAATTTTTAAATTTAAAATTTTTAGCCTTTAAATTAGAAAGTTATACCATACAAAGTAATTATTAAATAACATTTCCCACATGTCTACTTTACATCTACATAATTTCTGAAACTAAATTTTTTTTGTTAGGAAGTTAGGATGGTTCAAAATTGCTCAGCAATTTTTAATTTTTTACAACAAAACTTGCACAAACCTTTTTTATGGACCACATAACATTTGAAGTGACTTTGAGAGGCTTATATGATAGAAAATGCCCAAAAGTGACACCATTCTAAGAACTACACCCCTCAAAGTCTTTAAAACCACATTCAAGAAGGTTATTAATCCTTCAGGTGCTTCACAGGAATTAATGGAATGTGGAAGGAAAAAAAATGAACATTTACCTTTTTTCCACCAAAAATTTACTTTAGATCTATTTTTTTTTACTTTCCCAAGGGTAACAGTAGAAAATTAACCACAAAATTAGTTGTGCAATTTCCCCTTTGTACGCTGAAACCCCATTTGAGGGACCAAACTTCTATTTGGGCTCATGGTAGGGCTCAGAAGGAAAGGAGTATCTTTTAACTTTTTGAACGCAAAAGTAGCAGGAATCAAGAGCAGATGCTAAATTGTGTTTGGAGTGCACCTGATGTGCCTAAAGAGTGGAAACCCCACAAGTGATCCTATTTTGGAAACTGGACCCCTCAAGGATTTTATCCACTGGTACACTGAGGATTTGAACCCAAATATGCTACACAGAATTTGATAACATTAGGTTGTCATTTTGAATATGTCATTGTTAATGTCGAGCACAAATGCTCGCTACTCGAGTTTGCATTGTGTGCTTTAGTATGCACCAAGTACCATGGGTGCTCAAGTGACATGATCGAGTCCCTGCTCAACATGTTTCGTGGCTGTTAGAAACTAAAAGAAACATGAGGGAATTGACTGTGTATGGCAGGAAATCTCCATTTTTTTGACTGTCTAACAGCCTTGAAACCTGTGGGACAGAGACTCCAGCATGTCACTCAAGCACCATGCGATACTCGATGCATACCCAAGCACCCCGATGCTAACTGGAGTAGCAAACACTTGCACTCGACACCAATCATCATATTATCATAATTTTTTTTACTTCACAAAAAAGTAACTCCAACCTTAACTCTAACCCTAAGTCCAAGCCCAATCCTTAACTCTAAGCCCAACCCCAACACTAACCCTTAGCCCAACCCCAACACTAAAGGTAAATAATGAAAGAAATAAAGATTCTAAAAAAAATAATAATCTGACTAAGGGGATGACACAGAGGGCGTGACAAACTAATTCACAGTGATCAAAATGAACCAATAGAAAAAGCACTGCTTTTTCCGGGTGCTGGCCCACAGATTTTGGCAGGTGCTGTGCTAATGCAATCTCCTTTTTTTCAGGAAGATAATGCGGAAAGTCGGGGGATAGAGCAAGAGGGACTGGGAGATGGTGAAGGTACTTGGGGGGGCTTGGGGACATTATTTCTCTTTTCTCTGATATATATGTCATGTCAGAAGAGAGAAAAAAGATTTTAATAGCAGGTACACTTTTTTCTCATGTTATTTATTGGATAACGGCGATTACGTGATTGGGGACCAGAAACAACGGCTGTGTTTATTTTCTCCAGCGTCTCAGCTACCCCCAGTAGCCAAGATCCAGAAGATTTTCAGGCTCTGGGGGAGCTATATCCTTATTCCTATTTGCCGTTTTAAAATAGAGATGAATGAATAAGGCCCCTTAGAGGCTACCATTTTATTACTTATCGGCATCGTTAAGAGGTTAAAATAAGCACTGAAGGCAGATTCTGGGTGAGATTTGTGTCTGACTCATAGAACTTAGCAACTGATTTACATATTCAACATTTTGAAACTCGACTTGAGGTCCTCAAAAAAAAACTTGCCAAGCACCATGTCCCACAGTGCTGAAGCATCAGAAATCAGTCAACTGTCATTTTGCATTGACCCACAGGCTTCCCCATAATGCCCTGTAGCTATTGAAGGGGTTGTACTCACTCAGTTGCGACAGGAGGCAATCAGGAGGCATATTCCTTTAAAAAGTTCAGGGGTTTATTGCTTCACAAACCCATAAAGCAAAACAGAAAAAAAAATAGCCTTTAGCTCAGGAAAAACAAAGTACAAGTGTCCAGTACTTCAGGCTCGGTCCTGGAGCCTCAACACACACAGGAGGCTTCCACCTACCTACATACAGACCATGTGTTAAGCAATAGTCTACATTATATAGCTATTACCACAGCCAAGAACATGTCACATGACTAGTCATGTAGTAGTGACATCACCAGAGGTCCTCAAACACATATAGAGGTATAGTGATGCCCCTACCCAAGGCTGAGGTATATAGGTAGCTCGACCGTCCCATCTCTCAGAGCTACCTGTAACCCAAACTCAAGTGTACTAAACGGCCCCATAGTGCTTATGAGTATGTGCACTAAAGAAAACACTCCGGGTTACATCACAGAGACAAGCCATCTCTGTGACACATACCTCCCATCGACTATACAACACTTAGCCACACTACACTATTATATGTAGCGGATTATCATTCCCTGTACAGTGGTGATCAGTCCATGGGTCATCAGAAGTCAACAGTTCACAAAAGAGCACAGTTTGTATGAAAGAGTCACTTTCTGCCTCCAAAGTCACAGGGTAGAATGCAAGCTTTTGTGCTCATTGGGGTTCTCTCTCTCTCCTGTAAAGAGTAAGCTGGCATGGCCAGTGGGGTCCTCTTTTTCTCTTGCCTGTAAAATGTAAGTTCTTATGATCAGCAGGATCTTCTCTCTCTTGTAGACTGTAACCTTTTATAGTCAACTGGGTCCTCTAATTTTTGCCTGTAAAGTGTCAGCTGTTATTATCAAAAGGGTCCTCTCTCTCCCCATCTCACCTGTAAATTGTGAGCTCTTATGATCAAGGAGTTATTCTCTCTCTCCTATCCCTCATGTGCATTTTCTGAGCAATTACAAGCTTTCAAGAATTAAAATTTGTGTAAAATTTTTTTTTTGCAGCATATCGAATTGTTTTATAAAATTCAGCAGTTGGAGAATTCAAACTTCAAAAGATTCGCTCATCTCTACTTTTACTTGTTCATTGCTTTTATTGCGTTTTTACTTGCATTTTTCATGCATTCATTTTACTGGATGAAAAAAGCTGCAAAAGCACACAAATAACTAATAAACTGCTGCAGATTTAAAAAAACACATGGATGCTGAAAATATGCAATGAAAAAAGCTGTATGAGATTACAGAAATCTCATTCATTTTAACTTGTACTATAAAATGTAATGTTTTTTACAAACGAAAAAAAATACACTGAAGAAAATTTTTCAGATACTCAACGTTTGCACAAATCCTGAAAGCTATGCATTATAAAGTCTCTAACTTGGTCCATTAACTTTACTTTACAATTGATAGAAAAATGATAGAAAATAAACACAAAATTATCATCCATTAATATGATAATTTCTATGTTTGTCCTTCGCTTCACTTGGCACCCAGTAATTAGAGTCAAAGACTTATGGCCTATGGGTGGTTAACATAATGTTCTAGGTAAAAAAAAAAAAAACTATAATAGGTCATGGTTTATGTAACCGTAAATTCTAATCATCACGATTCTTCACCAATAGCTTGTGGGTAAAAAAAATAAACAATTATTTTAAACAATAAATATTGCTAATTATACTAATGAACTACTTTTTTTGTTCAGGGCATAATGAAGAATGGAAAAAAGTTCATTATTTACATCTATACATGTATATATGCTCCCAGATAGATTTGCCTATTATTAAGTCTAAGTTATCAGTAGTCTATGGTAATTAGCATGCCTCCAAAATTTATGATATACTTATAGACTTGTTAGTACTAAAGATTCCACAAAATTAATTTATTAAGGTAAAGCCTAGAAGGCATTTTTTACTAAAAAGGGGGTGGTAGGAATCCATAGACTACATAAACTACAACTCAAATCCTTCCTTTAGGGAAAATGTACATTGCATTCAAATCAAACATCTCCTTATGAGGCTTTGCGTTAACGGTTTTCCTTTGAGACCTTAGTTTGACATTCATACACTCTCGCTCCTTACCTCCTTTAAAACAAAAGCAGCTGCTTATTTATTTTTCATCAAATTTCTCTGTTTCCTCAGTTACTGAAATGTGGTATATAAATTTGGTTGTCAAGGATACTGCTTATTCTTTGCTCTTTTGCAATCTGTTCTGGCTAGTCTGCATCACAATAAGCAATCTTGGATTGCAATGTATTAGCATTGGTCCCCGCATAACAAAGAAAATGCAGGCCCAAATCTTGTAGCTATAGATAATGCTCAGCTTTCAGTTTTTCAGCATTTGGACAATTACCATAACTTCCTCAGTGATGTCACAAGATTTCCTTGAGTAGAACAGATATGATCTCAGTTTAAAATAAAAAAGTAAAATATTAGAAAAAACATGGTGAGTCCAATTTATTATTGCATTTGCCCCTGCTATTTGAGAAATTTTTGGTGTTTTGTACCTTTTTTTTCATTAGTACCAAATTTATCTTTCCATTTAGTGTAGTCCTTTTTGAAGTCTATTATTCATTACTCGGCATAATTAATTACACTCTCTTGAAAAGTAAAATTTTAATCCATATCTCACTGAACTCAGGAACAACTTTGACAAAATTGGGTATCATAGAACATTTTTTAAATTCAGAACATGAAAGTAAGGTTAAAGGGGTAATCAGGATTTTTCATTATTTTTGCTAAAAGACTAAGACCTAACAAGCTGATAACTGCCTCCCTGTCTTGTCTGGCGATGATCTCTGCCAGCTCAGAGCGGTCACAGTCCATGCCTTCCGGCAATTCTGTGGCTTCCGCTGATGTCACGTTAAGAAAGCACAGTCTTTTCTTCTCCCCTGCTCCATTGAATGAGGGTGTCTCTGACATTGTCATGCTTATTAAAAGAAAGCTCCCCGTTGCCTAACTGCAGGGAGCCAGCCGTCAATAAGCATGATGTCTGTAGTGATGCCCAATTGACAGAGCAGAGTGGAATAGGTATAGCTGTTTTGATAAGTGAAGTGAAGCAGGGATGTTAGCAAATACCTGCCTGTTAGTTCTTAGCCCCTTACACAACAATAATAAAAGTCCTGGAAAACCCCCAATAATAATATAACTTTCATTACAAAATTTTCAGTTTTCCTCAAATTTGCTCATGCAAAAATGAATATACCCCACATCAAAAACAACTACATCTAGTTTTTTCTTTAACCTGCATGATTTTTAAGAACAGCACCAAGTGTTTTTGTCATGGAATTAACAAGTTGGCAACATATCGCAACATCTTTTTCCATTCTTCAAGAATTGCCACTTTTATAACCTGGATGCTGAATAGAGAGTGATGCTCAACTTGTCTCTTCTGAACTCTCCACAGGCATTCGATTGGGTTCAGGTCATGTTGGAAAAATGCACATCTTCCACAGAGTGGATGGTAGCATCTACTCTTTCATTATAGAGAGGACATCTGTGAATTCTTGATTATAGATTAGCAAACGTGCGTGGGATACTCGGTTATCACTCGAGTATCATGGTGCTCAGATGTGTCCATTACTATGGGTGAGCAATTGGTGGTGTTCGAGCTCAGACTCAAAACCCTACCCGCATCTTTGGTACCTGTTACGTAGCCAATAAGCATGCGGGGATTATCTGTGAGTCACTGTAATGCCGCAGCCATCTTGGTTGTGACATTACCGTATTTGACTGGCCGTGTGACATCATCAGATGCTCCGCACACTGATGCCATTGCACAGCACTTTGACACTTTGTATTGGAGGGAGACAGTGCTTGTCCAGGCCTATGTGTACACAGTATAAGAATCAGAGGCCCGTAGTCTTGATACTGGTGCTGAAGCTGAGACATCATATTAACAGCCCTTCTAAGGGCTAATCGTTTGCAGCACATACACACTGCATTTAGCCTAGGGGGGTAGAGAGTCGCAAAAGCATCAAGAGTGACAGAATCCAGTCTGTAGACAGGGATTAGACCTGTGCCATCCATTGGCAAATATATATGCTGTAAAAATTGAATATATTTTGATCCATTAAGTATTATGTGCGCTAAGGGCCTTTTTTGTGTTATATAACACACCCAAAAATCATTGAAGCATTTTCCTGGGCTACATTTCTCACCCATACAGTATTTTGAGTGTGATCTTTTAAAGTGAACAAAAGTTTTTAAAAATCTTGTAGGCTTCCATTTCTCAGACATACAGTGGTATGTGGTTTGTGAATATTTCTGTGATCTCTAAAAGAGAACAAAAGCTTTTAAAAAATTTGCAGGCTTTCATTTCTCACACATAAGTATAAATTGATAGACAGTGGTATATATTACAGCAATTGAAAGACATACAGATAACATGTTTCAAATGTCATAAATAGTGATGAGCGAATGCGCTCGCCACTATTCGTTACTTGCCCAAGTATCACGGTACTCGGTCTACTCAGCGAGCACCAACCATTTCCGGGATTACTCAGCGGGAACTCGGGTCTCCTCCCAGCATTTTTGGAGGACTTTACAGACCCAATCACAATGCAGGGATTATCTGCCAGGCAATTAAATGCCGCAGCTATCTTTGTTGTGGTTGTGCAGTGATTGGCTGGCCACACAGCATCATCAGGGGTATAAGAGACAGGACGCCGCCCTGCTTGCCGCATTCAGCTCCAGATTGAGATAGTGTAGGGAGAGCTGCTGCCGAGATAGGGTCAGATCCTAAACTACTCAAATCCAGATAAACTAGCAGTCCTTCTAAGAACTAATTCCGTAGTATATAGGTTCCAGTGTTAGATAGGCAGGGGAGTGTACTTCACTCTATAAGCATCATTTCAAGGCCTACAGGCACTGTATGTGTGTATATAGATCATTGTATACATCAAGATCGTCCATTCCCTTCCTGTGTTCTGGTGCTGCTGCTTCTACCTGTATAATATATTGGCTGTATATCGCTAACCCCAGGTGTAATTGGAATACAGGCCACACATGTTTCGGTGTGGTATCTCTTTGCCAGCTCATATCTGTGCATGCTGAAAGTTTGGCCAGTTTACGCCAGTTTTATTTTCTTGTGCTGGGTGTCACTGTACTTATATACATCAGTATTTAGCTAAAGAAAAAAACAGGCCACACATGTTACGGTGTGGTATCTCTATGCCAGCTCATATCTCTGCGTGCTGAAAGTTTGACCAGTTTATGCCAGTTTTATTTTTTTGTGCTGGGTGTCACTATACTTATATACATCAGTATTTAGCCAAATAAAAAAAAAACAGGCCACACATGTTACAGTGTGGTATCTCCATGCCAGCTCATATCTGTGCGTGCTGAAAGTTTGGCCAGTTTACGCCAGTTTTATTTTTTTGTGCTGTGTGTCACTGTACTAATGTACATCAGTATATTGCCCCCCCCCAAAAAAAACAGGCCACACATGTTATGTAATGATATCTCCGTGCCAGCTCATATCTGTGTGTGCTGAAAGTTTGGCCAGTTTACGCCAGTTTTATTTTTTTTGCTGGGTGTCACTGTACTTATAAATGCCAGTATTTAGCCAAAAAAAAACAGGCCACACATTTTTCGGTGTGGTATCTCTTTGCCAGCTCATATCTGTGCATGCTGAAAGTTTGGCCAGTTTACGCCAGTTTTATTTTCTTGTGCTGGGTGTCACTGTACTTATATACATCAGTATTTAGCTAAAGAAAAAAACAGGCCACACATGTTACGGTGTGGTATCTCTATGCCAGCTCATATCTCTGCGTGCTGAAAGTTTGACCAGTTTATGCCAGTTTTATTTTTTTGTGCTGGGTGTCACTATACTTATATACATCAGTATTTAGCCAAATAAAAAAAAAACAGGCCACACATGTTACAGTGTGGTATCTCCATGCCAGCTCATATCTGTGCGTGCTGAAAGTTTGGCCAGTTTACGCCAGTTTTATTTTTTTGTGCTGTGTGTCACTGTACTTATATACACCAGTATTTTACCCCCCCTCAAAAAAACCAGGCCACACATGTTATGGTGAAGTATCTCCGTGCCAGTTCATATCTGTGCGTGCTGAAAGTTAGGCCAGATTACGCCAGTTTTATTTTTTTTTTGCTGGCTGTCACTGTACTTGAATACACCAGTATTTAGCCCAAAAAAAACAGGCCACACATGTTATAGTGTGATATCTCCGTGCCAGCTCATATCTGTGCGTGCTGAAAGTTTGACCAGTTTACGCCACTTTTCTTTCTTTGGCCTGGGTGTGACTGTACTTATATACAGCACTATGTTGCATTATTTTAAAAAACAGGCCACATTTTACAGTTGGGTCTATCTGTGACACGCCTCATATATCCGTGTGCCAAAAATTGAGGCATTTTAGGCCTAACTTCCCTATTTTGGGCAGTCTGTCACTCTCATTATATCCAGCAGTTTTTTTTATCCAAAAAAAAAATAATAATACAGTCTGTTATCTCAGGCTGAGGCCTGGTGTATCTGTGGTGTAAAAATCTTTGCTTCGCAGGCATACGTTGCATAGTTCTGTCTGCTAGCCTTGTTCTACTCATTTTTTATTGTTTTCAAAAAGCAGAGCAGGACCTGAAGCACGTGACCACCGGGGAGTAGCCTGGTGCTGAGTCATTCGCCGAGTAGCGGCGGTGACCGATAATGCCGGAGAGTAGTCAGAATGTGCCGAAGTCAAGCCAGGAGGATGATGAGGTACAAAAGGGTGAGGCGTTGAGAGTGGTCAGGACGTAGCCAAGGGTCAGGAAACCGAAGATAGTGGTACAGTACAAATTTGGCAGACGGGTGCGAAGTAAGAGTAATCAAGCCAAAATGTCAGAGCCGGAAGAGACAGTAATAACAGAGTCACAAGGCAATGCACAGAATGAGAAAACATACACTGAGAGGCAAATGGACAAACAGTATGCAAACACACAGGAGGTCAGACACACAGCCAAGAATGAATGTATAACTGACAAGGAGCCCCAGACAGGGGAGGGTATACATAGCCCTCCCCAAACCAAAAGGAGGCCATACAAAATTAACCCTGCGAGGACAGGGAAGGGAACCCTGTCCACAACCATGACAGCATGGTTTAATTAAGATTCATTGAAGGAGTCATTATTTCAAATTAAAACTTTATTCTGGGTGTCTGTGTTTTTATACAATATCACTATGGGGTTACTAATGGAGAGGTGTCTTACAGACACCTCTCCATTAGTAACCCGTGAGCTTTATGTCACCTGACAATACAAAAGGTGACATCAACCCTACAAATATGAACCCCAATTGCCACCGCTACAGGGCAAGTGGAAAGAGAGAGGTTAAGCACCAGATTTGGCATATCTTATAGATGCGCCATTTCTGGGGTGGCTGAGAGTTGTAGTTTTTAGTCTTGGAGGGCCAATATCCATGGCCGCTTACTAGGCTATTAATATCATATTGCAGCAGTATTAAATTACAAATATCAAGGTACCCAGCTTTCCCTCAATTCACATGTCCAAATGGACATTTTTCCAGCTACCAAATACATGCAAATTTCTGTGCCCATTCCTGTTTAATAGTTGTTGTTATAGCAGTAATTGATCCCACATTTCAGCACATACTACTGCTGTTTTGAATCATCAGCAATACAAGTCACGACTGGTACAGAAGGTGAGAGGACCCTGCCAGAGAGGGCTCACAATCTACAAGGGATGGTTGAGGATACAATAAGTGAGGGCAGAGCTAGCTGTGCAACAGTTTGATGGATCGATGGTTACTGCAGGTTGTAGGCTTTTTGGAAGAGGTAGGTCTTCAGGTTCCTTTTGAAGGTTTCTATGGTAGGAGAGAGTCTGATATGTTGGGGTAGAGAGTAGGGGGGATGCGCGGGAGAAATCTTGTATGCGATTGTGGGAAGAGGAGATAAGAGGGGAGTAGAGAAGGAGATCTGTTATGTACGGTAGCTGAGGAGGACAGGAACAACAGTAGGGCAGCCGAACACCTGAGATGTTGGTAACTAATGGGTTGCAGAAACCTGAACTAACCACACAACTAGAGGTAGCCGTGGAGCGTTCCTACGTTGATCCTAGACGCCTCGTCACAGCCTGAGAGCTAGCTATACCTAAAGATAGAAACAGGAAAGCTAACTGCCCCGGAGAAGAGCCCCAAAGGAATGGGCAGCCCCCAAACATATAATGGCGGTTAGACAAGATGAAAACACAAACGCAGGCAGAAAACAGATTGAGCAAACGCTTGGGCCACAAGCTGACTAAATAGGAAAGGACAGGAGAGATTACTTTCTGCAACCCAGAAAACCCTACAAAAATCCAACAACTCTGACCACAAAAATACTGAGACCACACGATCTCGCCACCCACTAAATCAGATCCCAGTGTAAACAAAACCAAGCCGCAGCCGCCGAAAAAGCAGGAAAAAGCAAATGAAAAAACAACAGAGGCAACAGACAAACTGTGAGGAGCTCAGGCCTCAGGAGGGGACCCGGCTGTCCTCCACAAATGTGCAGAAAACAATGCAAATAGCAAGCACAAAAATAAAAGCAGAAAATATCTTATCTAATAGCAGAAGATGCAGGCAAAACTCAGCAAACTTCCAAATGAACCAGGAACCACAATTGAGACAAGAACAATTGATCACTGGCAACCATCATGGGAGGGAACCTCCCTTATATCAGACCAGTCCGTGATCCCAGATTGCCATTCCTCGCTGAAAGGTTCAGTATTGTCTGTAACCACCAGAGGGAGCCTCTGCTCAGAAACCATCTCTAGCACATTCATAACAGAGATCTTGTGAGGATTGGAGGTTGAGTGCAGATAAGTACCAGGAGACTAGGTCACGGATTTATGGAGGACTCAGGTTGTGGATGGCTTTGTATGCCTTGGTTAGGGTTTTGAACTGGAGTCTCTGGGTAATGGGGAGCCAGTGCAGGGATTGACAGAGAGGAGAGGCCAGGGAATAGTGGGGGGACAGGTGGATAAGTCAAAAAGCATAGTTTAGGATAGATTGGAGGGGCGCGAGAGTGTTAGAGGAAAAGCCACAGAGCAGGAAGTTACAGTAGTCGAGGCAGGAGATCATGAGGGCATGCACTAGAGTTTTTGCAGATTCTAGGTTGAGGAATGTACGGACCCGGGAAATATTTTCCAGTTGAAATCGGCAGAAAGTGGAAAGGGCTTGTGGTTTGAAGGAGAGATCAGAGTCAATGATTACCCTGAGGCAGTAAGCTTCTTGTTACTAGGGAGAGTGAGCAGCCATTTACTTTAATGGATAGGTCTGTTGGGGGAGTCAAGTGAGATGAGGGAAAGATGATGAATTCTTTTTTGTCCATGTTCAGTTTTAGAAATCTAGCAGAGAAGAAGGATGAAAAAGCAGACAGACATTGTGGGATTGTAACTGGAGAAGAGCAGGGGCCCTACGACTGAACCTTGCGGGAATCCGACAGATAGGGGGCGAGATTAAGAGATGATGTGTGAGTTGGAGACACTGAATGTCTGGTCTGTTAGGTATGGCCCGATCCAAGATACAGCAAAGTCTGTGATGCCAAAAGATGAGAGGGTCTGTAGTAATAGGGAGTGGTCCACTGTGTCAAGGCAGAGGACAGGTCCAGGAGGAGGTGGACAGAGTAGTGCCGCTCGGCTTTTGGCAGTCGCTAGGTTATTGGTGACTTTAGTAAGGGCAGTTTCAATGGAGTGATGCAGTCGGAAGCCAGATTGTAAGCTGTCGAAGGGGAAGCAGGAAGAGAGGTGGGAGGATAGTTTGAAATTTACAAATTGTTCCAGTAGTTTTGAGGCATAGGGGAGAAGTGATACTGGGTGATAGCTAGATACAGAGGATGGGACAAGTGAATGCTTTTTGAGGATGGATGTGATTGAGGCATGTTTGAAGCATGAGGGGAAAATACCAGTAGCTAGTGATAGGTAGTAGATATGGGTTAGGGTTGAGATGAAGACCGTGGTGAGGTTTGGATGAAGTGGGATGGGATTTGGTCAAGTGCACAGGTGGATAGATGTGATCTCAAGAGTAGGGCGGAAAGTTGGTTTTCCTATGGATAGGTGGGTATGCTTGCTCTGTGTCTGAATTCTGATCTTGTTTATGACCCTGGATTTTGTTGTCACTACTATTGTGGATTTTCCTTTATGCTTTTGACGCTCTCTGACTTCAGGTATCTGACCCTGGACTTGGCCTCTGATAATCGTTTGTTGTTCTCCCTGGTTTTCATGTACCCTCCTGACATTTGACCCCAGAATGATACCTTACCAAACCTTTGTCTCACCCTTCTGTTCAAGTCATCCTTGTATCTTACCTCGAACCTTCTGATTACCCTGTCTCACAGCTTGCCCTTGAGTAAAGAACTTAGTATCATACTTATGCTTTTATCTTCAGTTTTGCTTTTTAGTTGCCATAGCAACTCGAGGCCAATTAATAGCTTTCGAGTCAGCCAGTTATGATGACCTGTTAGGCCCTGCAACAAGCTCGGTCTAACAGGCAATGTGTAAGTGTACGGGCTCGCTCACACTGGTGTGTAACATGGAGGAGTGCGATGCGAGAAAATCTCGCACTGTACTCTGATCAGTGTTTATTTAATGATACTGAGCAGATCTTCGATTGTTTTCTAATGCTGATTCAGCATGAGAAATAAGTCACAGCATACTGCAATTCACAGCGTATCTCAGAGGGAGCGCACCCACTCAAGTCAATGGGTGTGTCAAAACATCGGACTGCACTTGAATGTCATCCGAGTGCAGTCCAACATACGCCAGGACAGGCAATGAGATCAATCTCTCATTCTCCTTATCTGTGATCCGATCTTGAATGTGAGAGAATCGAATCACAGTAAAATGACACTCGGCACATGCTTGCAACAGAGTTTGAGTCGAGTGTCATTAGTATATCCTATCCGATGCTTTCACATTGGATGCTGTATGCTAATGTGACCCTGGCCTTAAACTGACTGATATAATATTGAATCAGCAATTATGTCCAATGTAGCAAAGTTGGGATAAAAAGGAAAAAAATATATAATAATTAACAAAAATTACAAATAAAATATGAAAATATAATAGAAAAAATGTTGACACTAAAAATGAAGTTTTATGTAAAAAATAAAGTAAACAAATTACACCTTTGGTGTTATCTGGAATGGCCAAAGCTGTAAAACTGTATCATAACCCTTAGGGCTCATACTTACTTGCGAGAGACTCGCACGATTCTCATGCGAGTCTCTCGCATGAAAACCTTGCACTGCCGCCAGCACTCGGACTGGAGAGCGCGGCTGCATAGAAGCACCATATGAACACCATATAAAAAAAAATAAAGTACTGACCCAAAAATGATCGAATAAAAAGTGATCAAAAAGGCGCATAGAAAAAAAATTGTATCATTGAAAATTACATCATGTCATAGAAGAAATGTGGCTTATCGATGTCAAATTTTTTCTATGGGCTGCCCAGACACCCAGCTGAGTCTGAGACCTCTCTCCTAAACTAATAGCTAGCAATACAAGTGATGCATTGCTACTTAAAATAAAGCACCCTACACTTTGAGGGCTTAACTGATTTGCAATTGTTCTGAATGGCTGGTCAGCTAGGCGCCTTCATATTCAAGATAAGTGCCACTATGCTGCACGTCTGTCCAATATCTCTTCATATCATATCATTTCAGTATTGATCAGTGAGGACTACAGATGGGTGAACCTGAACAGTAAAATTTGGGGTCCGTACCGAACACCTATTGTTCGGGCACAGACCCCAAATATGCACTTCACAAGGAAGTCCATGTTACTGCTCGAGTTCAACACCCCAAATACCAGCTGTCTCTCACGCTGACATCTGCATGGCAGAGCGAGAAACACTGGCGGCACTGATCGGTGGTAAGATTAATACCAATAGTTAGAGAGCCATGACTCCCACACTGTCAAATGACAGCGAGAGCCCGCAGCTGTGGTCTGAAGGTAAAAAGTTTACCTCCAGTCACTGGAATTGGCTGATGGGACACCTACTCCCATCAGCCTATGCCTGCTGCCGCTAATCTGCTAATAACAGCAAGCGCAGGAGGCGACTGATTGGAGTATTCATTAGCCACCATCTGCTCTATAAATACATACATTTTTTTAAAAATAGAGAGTCGGTTTCGCTTTATTTTTGATAATAAGCCAGGTAAATCTGACAGCTGTGAGCTACAACCCTCAGTTGTCAGTTCAGCATGGCAGGTTATCAAGAATAGAGGGGTCCCCATGCCATTTTTTTAATTGTTAAATTAAAGAATTTTAACAAATGGCATGAGTCCCCCCCTTATTTTGACAACCAGCCAAGCTAAATCAGATATCTGGGGCTGGTATGCTCAGGTTGGTAAGGGGTCATGGATATTGGCCCCCTCAGCCTAAAAATAGCAGCCGGCAGACTCCCCTTAAAAGCCACATCTATTAGATATGCCAATTCTGGCACTTTGTCAAGCACTTCCCACTTGCCCGGTGGTGGTGGCAAGTTGGTTTAATATTTGTGGGGTTGATTGTCACCTTTGTATTGTCCGTAGACATCAAGCCCACAGCTTAGTAATGGAAAGGCCGTGGGTTTTAAGTCACCGGACAATATAAAGGTGACATAAACCCCACAAGTTTCAACTCCACTTGCCACCGCCACAGGGCAAGTGGGATGAGCTGGTCAAAGCACAAAAATTGGAGCATCTTTTCTTAGGCGGCGGTGGGCTGCTATTTTTGGTTGAGAGGGGCCAATATCCATGGTCTCTTACCAGCCTGAGAATGCCGGCCCCATGCTATCTGCTCTAGCTTGGCTGGTTGTCAAAAATGGGGGGACCCCATGACATTTTAATAAAATATATATTTAAATCATTTTAAAATTTGGCGTGGGGACCCTTCTCTCCTGATAATCACCCATGCTAAGGCTGACACCTGAGGGTTGCAGCACGCAGCTGCCAGTTTTGCCTGAATGGTTATCAAACATACATGGGAATCCACACCATTTTTTATTATTTATTTATAGCGCAGGCACCTGTTGATGAATACTCCCATTAGCCGACTCTTGGTCTCGCTGCTATTAGCGTCAGTAGGCGTAGGCTGATGCGAGTAGTAGTCCCATTAGCTGATGCCTGTGATTGGAGGTAAACTTTTTACCTCCGATCACAGCTCTGGGCTCACGCTGTCATCTGACAATGTGCAACCCGTGTCTCTCTGATGGACAGTATTAATCTTACAGCCAACCAAAAGCAGTGTTTGCCGCGCTGTCATGCATATGGCAGCATGTCAAACGCTGGATGTTCGGGCCCCTCATTCATGTGAAAGGGATCCAGGTTATTGTTCAGCCACTGTTCTGGTACCCAAATCAAACTTTTTTTAATTGGCAGCCCCAATCGTTGGCTGCATGTTCAATTCAGCTATTTATTAAAATAAACATATACTGCATCATATGACAGGTACATAATACAATTGGGAGTGAATAAAATTGCATATATCTGTAAATATATTCAACAGGATTATTGCTTGCCAAATGTAAGGCAAAATGGGCATTTCAGCATCTATACCGACCATACCACTGAGGATACTTCTGAATAAAAAGTAAATCTGGATTAAAGTTCTTACTTTAATTTTTCAAAGATGAAAATATTGTTTTACTATAATACTTTGCCATTACAGTTGTGCTCAAAAATTGACATACCCCGGCAGAATTTTTGCTTTCTTGGCCTTTTTTCAGAGAATATGAATAACACCAAACCTTTTTCTCCACTCATGGTTCGAGGTTGGGTGAAGCCATTTATTGTCAAACTACTGTGTTTTCTCTTTTTAAATCATAATGATAACCCAAAACATCCAAATGACCCTGATCAAAATTTTACATACCCCATTTCTTAATACCATGCATTGCCCCCTCTAACATCAAGTTCCTGTAAAGTCCTGGGCTGTTTATCATGAACTGCATGATTGAGATCTCCCCAGAGTGGCTCAATGATATTGAGGTCAGGAGACTGAGATGGCCACTCCAGAACCTTCACTTTGTTCTGCTGTAGCCAATTACAGGTCTACTTGGCCTCATGTTTTGGATCATTGTTATGTTGGAACATCCAAGTACGTCCCATGCGCAGCTTCCGGGCCGATGATTGCAAATTTGCCTCCAGTATTTGCTGATAACGTGCTGCATTCATCTTTCCTTCAATTTTGACCAAATTTCCTGTGCTTTGGTAACTCACACATCCCCAAAACATCAGCAATACACCTCCGTGCTTTACAGTAGGAATGGTGTTCCTTTCATGATAGGCCTAGTAGACCTCTCTCCAAATGTAACGCTTATGGTTGTGGCCAAATAGTTCAATTTTGGTCTCATCACTTCAAATTAGCTTGTTCCAGAAGTTTAGAGGCTTGTCTCTGTGCTGTTTTGCGTATTGTAGGTGAGATACTTTGCAGCATTTGCACAGTAATGGCTTTCTTCTGGCGACTCGACCATGCAGCCAGTTTTTCTTCAAGTGCCTCCTTATTGTGCATCTTGAAACAGCCACACTGCTAGTTTTCAGAGAGTCCAGTATTTCAGCTGATGTCAATTGTGGGTTGTTCTTTGCATGCTGAACAATTTTCCTGGCAGTTGTAGACGAAATTTCTGTTGGTCTACCTGACCATGGTCTTGTTTTTACAGAGCCTCTGATTTTCCATTTGTTAATCACATTTTGAACGCTGCCGACTGGCATTATCAATTCCTTGGATATCTTTTTTTTATCTCTTTCCTGTTTTAAACAAATCAGCTACCTTTTCCCTTAGATCCTTTGACATTTTTTTTGCTTTCCCCATGACTCACAATCCAGAAACATCAGTGGCTGGATGAAAGTTGCAAGAGTCTGTCTGGATCCCAGAAACTCACTCAGCTTTTATGCACACACTCTGATTACACGCAAACAGGTCACAGGTGAGGATGTTACCTTTAGTAGCTAGTCAAACTGATTTTTGTCAACTTCTGTGCATGTCATCAGGCCAAAATCACAAGGGTATGTGAACTTTCTATCAGGGTCATTTGGATGTTTTGGGTTGTCATTATGATTTAAGCAGAGAAAACACAGTAGTTTGACAATAAATGGCTTCACCCCACCACTAACCATGAGTGGAGAAAAAGTTTTGGTGTTATCATTCATGTTCTCTGAAATTAGGCCAAGAAAGCAAAAATTCTGCTGGGGTATGTAAACTTTTGCGCACAACTGTATATCCAGTTGGTGATTCTTATGTAGACAGTAATCCTTACGTAGACAGATTTGGTCCAATTTAGGTTCTGATAACAGCAAATAATATTAATGATTATAGTTATAAACAGAATTTGAAAAAAAATTCTTTCTAAATTTAATAATTTCCATACTCTGCTGCAATCAGCTCCAGTCATGTTTAAATATAAATAGCAATGTGCAGTTTTATCGGCAGAAAGATGATTTGTAATAGTGTCTAGATATTTAGAACTGATCAGTGTAAACATGTCCTGCACTGTAATAAAATACAATCACTTTTTAAAAGGAACTGATGATGCATTAGCTTCAACTCCCACCACAAATTGTCCATTAGCATATGAGCCTGTCAAAAATGTAAGAGCTAGCAAACCTGCAAAGTTAAGATTTTCAAGCAGATCACAATGTAAAATCTATCCAAATCCTCCTGCACAGATTATATGAGCGAAGCTGCATACATGTACTTTTCTCAAGCTTTGTGCAAATGCCCAATAAATTATATAATGTCAAACTGACCTAAAGAGGAACCTTTATTAGTTTGAGCATGTTAAACGCCCACATCATGGAACAGTGGGTGAAGAACTGAATAAACATCACTTTTTACATTTTTAATTTATCCTCATCCATTGTGGAGACATAAATTCTAAAGTTTATGATGTAATTTAAGTGATTTGCAAGGGAGTTTTAAAACAGATTATTCACTAGGGGCATGTACTACTTTCCCTATATGATGTATTGTTGACCAATCAAAAGCAGGCTGCAACATACAGGAGTAAAAAAATCCACATCCCCACAATAGTTTACAGCAGGTTCCTTAATGTGAGACAGTCTGCTCTCACTGGTCTCACTGTAGTGTGATTACAATTGACAGGAATAGAGCAGAGATGAGTGTCATTTCTTACATTTTTAGGCTTTCATTTCACAGCAGTGAGTGTGGGGGAGGGTCAGTACAACAGAGGTAAGCTTTTTTTTGTAATTACAGATGTGTAGCCCTGGTTCCCAGGTACACATGTTCTAGGAGGATGCGTGGACAGGTATGGTTTAATGCTTGATAACCATTCGCTCAAATCACACCTAGACACACCCACAGGGTAATAGGGGAGGTGACGTCAGAGTAGTGAGTAGTCTTGAAGCGAGCAGTTGAGTTCCTGTTTCAGTGGAGACAGGTCATGTGCAGTCGTCCTGTCAGGATTCAGGCAGTACAAGAGTGGAGGCTGGTACGGAAGTCTAGATACTATCCTAGCCTAGTCAGTGCTGTCCATCAAGAAGAGAAGGATTGGAAGGGTCCCACTACAGTGTCTTCAGTCGCCTGCAGTCGCAGTGAAGTTTAGTCGACGTGCTCCTAAACTAGAAGAAACTGAGAATCTGTCAGTGAGCTCTGAGGAAGGCAAAAAGAAAGATAGACTGCTACTACCTGACGTGAGTGCTTATGTTAAGAGCGCGGGCAGGGCGAAGGGCACAGTGGATGGAATATAGCAGTGCCTTGGACATTGAAATTGTCTGCACTCGTTGCCGGTTACTGGGGACCGAAGTGTTACTACAGCTTCAAGCGTAGTGATAGAAAAACCAGAGGTTCGCTGGACTTCAAGTCTCAGGAACAAGCCCCTTTAGGTCGGTACGTAACTGGAGTCAGGGGGAGTAGGAACTTTGAGTCTCTGCAGGACAACAGCAAGAACCTAGCTCTCTCATAGAAAGGCTCCGACCTCTACGCTGACTGGGCCGTACAGCTAAGGATTAGCTGGAGTAATTGAGTAACATAGCTACATGCGAGTTGACTCACATTTTGGAAGTTAAGGAGGCCTCTAACCTGCTCAGCCATATCCTGGAAACGCATCCTCCATCCACCCTGACTGGCTCCCGGGACCTGCCTGAACAACTTGAAGTAAAGGTATGGAAAAGAAGCTACACTGACTGTGACTGTGTTATTCCGTCTGCACACCATATCACCCCACAGCATAGACTCAGAGGGACAAGTCCCACCTGTAGGGGACCTAACACCCAGCTGCAATACCATCCCCTCGGAGTACTACCCCGCAGCGCTGGTCTCTAGTGACCGGGAACTACAGGTGGCGTCACAAACTTATGCTATTAAATCCCCTGTAAATATCCCCTTAACGCCTGACCGCCAGGGACACGGACCGAGCCGCCGCTGCCAGTGACAAACCCCATAGACTTCCATGGGCTCGGCTCTGAGTACCCCATATCCCTGGTAAGCCACAATTGTGGTGCGGGTCACACACAAACATCTCTGCAGCTTTCTCCTCACAGTGCTGTTATCTATGATGTGTCCCCACACTGACTGCCCTGAGTTGACATCTGAATGGTTTTCATAATATTTGCTCAACTGTTGTCACTTGCAGTCACTCTACAGTGAGACTAGTGAGGAGAGAAGACTATCATATCATTACTTGTCTCACTCTGAGAAATCTGCATTAAGCAATTGTGAGGGCATGTTTTTTTTTTTTCCCTGTATGTTGTTTCCTGCTTATGTTCTCCAAGTAAAATCTCTGGTTATACCTCCTTGAACTTAATACTGTTAGTGGTAGCATGTCAGCTCTTAATAGGGCTAATAGGGACAAGCTTAGTGATAGCCACTTGTTCTACCTATTTCCATGGCCTTAACTCTTTAATCCCTATAGCGGGATCTGGAATTAAATACGGGCCACTGATTTAGGGCTATGAAGTACACTGCTGACTGGTGGAATAAGATGGCTGCAAGAAGAGTCCTCATGTGAGGTCAGTACCAGAAAGTCAAAGTCAAAAGCTGAATTGTTAGGCAGGATAATCATTAGGCCAAGGTCACAACATGGTATCTATATATATAAAATTTTATGTGTGTACGTGTGTATCACCAACCAATTACGGAGTATCTTACATTTAACCAGAGCTGTTTAAAAGAAGCTGAGCTGTGATTGGTTGCTATGAGCAACAGTTTTCTCACTCCATGACGACATCTCAGCTGACACTGACCAGGTGGGAGAAATCTAGCATCCCTGGGAACATAAGCTCCCAGCCATTGTCTGCCCCCCAGACAGAAAAAGAGCGCACATGACAGAAATGAATCACCCGCTCCCGTGCCCATGTCCCCATCACAGATCATCAATCCCATAGGCACATCTTCCCTCTTAAAGGGATCCCCGGTACGGAAGTGAGGGCAAATCCACTCTGTGCTCCTATTCTCACCCCAGGCTTATATTAAAGGGATCATTGGTATGAAAATCAGGGCAAATCCATCCAGCGCTTTGGTTCTGATGCCAGGC
>VIAB01007097.1:28554-40375 GCA_009801035.1 Oophaga pumilio | reverse complement strand
AAAATCCTTTTTTGTTGCTTTTGATGTCTCTTGCAAGCCTTAATGGGCAGGCTAGTCCATAGATTCAAGGGCTAGCATTGTCATGCATCAGAGGGAACCCAGTGCACCTGCATATGGTCTCACAGTGGGTCTGAGGATCTCATCCCGGTATCTAATTGCAGTCAGGGAACCTCTGGCTAGCACATGGAGGGCTGAGCGGCCCTCCAAGGAAATGCCTCCCCACACCATTACTGACCCCCTGCCAAACCAGTCATGATGGAGAATGTTGCAGGCAGAAGTTCTTCAGACTGACACGTCTGTCACATGTGCTCAGTGTGAACCTGCTCTTATCCATGAAGAGCACAGGGTGCCATTATTGAATCTGTCAATCTTGGTGTTCTCTGACAAATGCATGATGTTGGGCTGTAAGCACAACATCCACTTGTGGACTTCGGGTTCTCATACCACCCTCATGGAGTTTGTTTCTGACAGTTTGAGCAGACACATGGATGTTAATGGCCTGCTAGAGGTAATTTTGCAGGGTTTGGCACTGCTCCTCCTTGCATACAGAAGGACATATGGGTCCTGCTGCTGAGTTGCTGCCCTCCTATGGCCCCCTCCACTTATCCTGGTATCTGCTTCATGCTGTGAACACTGTGCTGACAGACACAGCTACCCTTCTTGCCACAGATCACATTGATGTGCCATCCTGGACGAGCCACACTACCTGAGCAACTTTTGTGGGTTGTAGACACCACCACATGCTATTGTACAGTACCTCTAGTGGTGAGAGCAATGACAACATGCAAAAGTGACCAAAAAATATAACAGAGAAATGGTCTGTGGTCACCCCTGCAGAATAACTTCTTTAAAGAATTGTCTTGCTAATTGCCTATCATTTCTACCTGTTGTCTCTTCTATTTGCACAACATCAGGAGAGTATTGACTTGGAGTTAAGTTACACTTACATTGTGCTCATTTTTTTTGAGCAGTATATACTGTATTTTCCGGACTATAAGATGCTTCGGACCATAAGACACACCCAAAATTTTCAGAAGGAAAATAGGGAAAAAAAATTAATGTGTCAAATGGGGGGTCCACCTGACAGTCTGAATTCAGCTTACCAGGGGGTTAAGGAAATCAGCAGTGATGGTGGAACTAGGTCAAAGGAGGTTTTCTGTGGTCCGGCGATATGACTCCCATGTCAGGAGGTGCGGTGGCCTCCGGGAAATCCCATCCCAGATCTTAATCTGAGCATGTGCTGCCCCCAGCGGCCATTTTCCCAGAGGCCACCACATCACAGCAATGGATGTGTGGGGGCCTCCGGGCTTTCACAAAATGCCTGCGGAGCCCCGAGCACCACCGCTGAACCTTCTGCACCAGCCTGGGAAGGGAGTGTGATCATCGCCCTGCAGCCTCGGACCGGAACCGCCACATAATCACCAGACTCCTGCTGCCGCCACAATATTTGTAAGTATATTCCGACTATAAGACGCACCCCCATTTTCCCCAAAAAATTTTGGAAAAAAAGTGCGTCTTGTACTCCAAAAAATTATGGTATATATATTTTTTTTTTATTATACATACTAAATAACTCACAGTGTCACGATCCACATTGGGATCTGTGGCAGATCTTTCTGCATACTAAAACCTTTTTCCTGTCAGGCCACCAGGGGTTAATGTCAGTCTTTTCCCCCGGTGGCCGCTGGTGTAATTGCATTGCTTGTGACTGTTCAGGAGAAGGCTGTGACCACTCCCTTCATCCTCTAAGAGGTCATCTTAGGCGTCAGCTGGTGTTGGTGATATTGCTTCCTTTGGAAACCAACCAAGCTGGAGCCAGGAGCTGCTGAGCACAGTGGTGCTTCTGGTATTTCCCTGTTCTGGTGCCTTACTCTGCTGTGCAGTGCATTTCAGCAGAGAAAGCAAAGTGTTTATTGTTTAGTTGATTTAACCCCTAGGTGTCTGTCTTTCCTTTTGTTGTTTTGGTGTTATTCACATTATTCCCTGTTCTCTCGGCCCAGGAGGTCGCCACAGCCCTGGTGGAATGGGCGCTCAGATTCTCTGGAACTGGTCTCTTACTAGAGGTGTAGGCTAAGTTAATGGTGTCCCTAATCCATCTAGCTAACGATCCCCTTGTGACACTACCCCCTTTCTTCCTTCCTATCTTGCCTAGTTCTATCTAGATAGTGTATCATAGCTCTCCTGACATCTAGTATGTGGAGTCTGCATTCTTCCTCTGATTTTGGCTCACTGAAGAAGGAGGGAAGGATTACCTCCTGGCTTCTATGAAATTTGGAGGCCACTTTGAGGAGATAGGGTCATGCTGAGACCTGATCCAGCCTATCTTCTAAAATTTGCATGAATTGATGATCAACTGACAGGGCCTGCAAATCACTAACCCTACGTGCTGATGTCAGGGGTATTAGGACCACTGTCTTGAGTGTCAGGTTCTTGTCAGTTGCTTCCTGCAAGGGTTCACAGGGAGATCTTGTCAATGCCTCCAGGACTAAATTTAAATCCCATGGGGGCATTTTTTGGAGCTGGAGCTGGTCTAGTCCTTTGACAGGCCTTAATGAACCTGATCACCCATCTATCTGCCACCAGGTTGTGGTTAAAATGGTCCCCTAATGCCGATATTTGCACCTTAAGTGTGCTAGTGGCCAGACTCATCTCCATCCCTTTTTGGAGGAATTCCAGAATGTGTCTAATCGGTACTGGACCCCCCATTTGTTGTCCTGAGAAGTTTAGAAATTTTGCCCATATCCTGGCATAAATCTTAGTTGTTATGGGCTTCCTGCTTTGCATTCACCAAAGCTGGCGAAAACTCTCTCTGTATCAATCATGCACCCTCAAAATCCAGGCCATCAAATGAAGACCTGGTCTCTGAGGGTGTACCACTGGGCCCTGCCTGAGGAGACCTGGAATATCCGGTAGAACCCAGGGGTCTGTCAAGGACATTGTCCTCAGCCATGAAAACCATGGCCTTTTCAGCCAGAAGGGAACAGTGAGTATGACCTGTGCTTTCTCCTCCCGAATCTTCCGGAGTACTGTCGGGATCAACATCATTGGAGGGAAGGCATACGCTAGGTGAAAGTTCCAAGGGATCTGTAGTGCATCGACAGCATAAGGCCTTTCTTTCGGGTCTAGGGAACAGAACCTGTTGGTCTTCCTGTTTTTCCTGCTCGCAAAAAAAATAAAAAATATATGTATCTCTGGCTGTCCCCAAAGATTCATGTTTCAAGGTTGTCCTGCTGAGGAAATCTGCCTCCTCATTGTCCTTCCCCCTTATATGTAAGGTTGATATCTGCAGCAGGTGTTCCTCCATCAACTGTAGAATCTGCTGGGTTAGTATCATTAATGGTCTGGACCTTGTGCCTCCCTGATGATGTATGCTACGGAGGTTCTGCTGTCTGATAGGATACGGACATGATCGCCTCGTAATCTGGAAAGGAATTTTATTACTGCTTTCTTTATGGAGAGTAGCTCCCTGTAGTTTGATGAGCTTCGGCCCAGATCCCTTGTATTACATTGGCTCTGAGATGTACTCCCCATCCCTCTACACTCGCATCTGTCACCATCACGTCCGATACTGGGAGAGACCATGGGATGCCACGTGATAGGTTTTCTGGGTCTAGCCACCAGGTTATGGTATTTAAAGTTTCTTCCTATAGCACTATTTTCCCTTTTAGATGACCCGACAGTCTCCTCTCCCCCTCTAGGACATCCTGCTGTAGAGCACTGGAATGGTACTGGGCCCACAGCACTGCCGGAATGCACGAGGTCATAGAACCTAGAAGGGACATGGCCTTCCTCAGGGATATGGTTGGTCTGGACAATACGGCTGATACTAGGGTTATCATTTTTTGCTTCTTCTCTTCTGGAAGGAGACAGTTGTTTTTCCAAGTCTATAGTAAGCCCCAAGCACGACTGAACACTCTTGGGCTGGAGCCTTGATTTTTCCATGTTTATTATCCAGCCTAGACTGGACATGGTGTTCTGAGTGAACTTTAGATGGGCGTTGCACTCCTGCTCTGTCCTGCCAACCACTAGAAAATCGTCCAAGTAAGGTATTACTAATATATCTTCCTCCCGCAAGCGTGCCGTTACTTCCAAAATTATCTTGGTAAAGATTCTTGGGGCCATAGACAGTCCGAAGGGCAGCACCCTGTACTGGAAGTGTCTTAGCTGACCTCTCACATGCACTGCTACAGTTAGATACTGTTGGTGTTCCTGATGGATAGGGACATGAAAATAAGCGTCCTTGAGGTCTAAAACACTCATGAAACAACTTGGAAACAAGATCTTGATTGCCGTCTTTATGGATTCCATTTTGAATGGCCTGTAGACCAAGAATTTGTTGAGGCCCTTCAGATTGATTATCGTCCTGTACGATTGATCTGGCTTCCTTATCAGAAACAGGGGAGAATAAAATCCTCTCCCCTCCTGCTGAACAGGTACTTCCACCACTACTCTCTTCTGAAGTAATACTAGTACTTCTGCCTCCAGAGCTTGCTGTTCCCTCTCGGATCCGGGGGACGAGATCCTGAAACTGTGTCTGGGTATGGGCGAAAACTCCAATCTGAGGCATGTTCTTATAAGGCCGAGCACCCAAGCGTTGGCTGAGATCTTCTCCCAGGCGGTTCGGAAGTAGGACAGCCTTCTTTCCACCTCGGGCGGCCCATCACTTGGAGGATTTCCTACTCTTTGAGGATGGCTCTCCAAACATGAATCCCTTATTAAAGGGTCTCCTTGCTCTCCAGTCCTTTGGATTCTTGGATGGCCTGTTCCTGCTATAACGTCTCCTCTGAAAGGAGCTCTTGAACTGCGGTCGTGATACCATAGGAAACCCCTTTTTGTCTGCTGCCTTGTCCAAAATATCATCCAAGGTCAGGCCAAAGAGGAATTTGCCCTCACAGGGAATGGAACACAGTCTGGTCTTGGACTGTGCATCTCCTGGCCAACTTCTAAGCCATAGGGCTCTATGGGCCGCATTGGACAGGTTTGCTGATCTTGCCGCTTACCTTACTGAGTCAGCCGAGGCATCTGCTAAATAGGAAGCTGCCCTCTGCAATAGAGGTAGATCCGCTAGAATCTCTTCTCTTGGGGTATTGTCCTTTAGGTGGTCACCGAGCTGCTGTAACCTTATCATCAACGATCTTGCTGTGCAGGTGGTTGCAATAGCTGGCTTTCATGAACCTGCTGAAGATTCCCATGCCTGTTTTAGGAATATTTCGGCTTTCCTGTCTAAAGGATCTTTTAGGGTTCCTAAATCGTTGAATGGCAGTCTAGATTTTTTGACAGCTTTGGCTACCGCCACGCAATCCTCGGGGCCTTCTCCCATATGGTGGCTTCCTCTTCCTCAAAGGGATATCTTCTCTTTGAGGAAGATGGTAAGGGCCCCTTCATCTCTGGTCTTTTCCATTCTCTGGTAATGAGTAGCTTAATGTTCTCATTAACCGGGAAAGAACGCCTTTTCTTCTGACTCAGGCCTCCGAACATAATGTCCTGGAGAGATCTAGTAGGTTGGGGGTGTGAGATGCCCATGATGGATCTTATGGCCCTAACCAGTCTATCCGTAGCCTCCGTAGGCAAGCAGGGTCTCCCCCCCCCCATCTCCTCATCCGAGGAAGAAGAGGATAATGACCCTGAATCTGAACCATCCTCCAGCTGAACCGATACTTCAGGTTCGGAGTATATTGATTCAGGTTTGACCGTCGCTTTTTCGGTCATCAGACCTCTTAATGACTCTTGGACCTCAGACCTAATAATGGACTTAAGGTCCATAGCAAACCCCGGTGCCTCCTCTGCTATGGTCTGCTGTATGCAATGATGACAGATTGCTTTGTTACTACCACTAGGCAGATGTTGTTTACATAGCGCACACTCCCTATGCTTTTATTAGGAGTTGTGCTTCAGGGGCCTTTCCTATGATGGAAACAGAGAGAAAAAGAGGTGGGCCCATTTAATGTCAATCACATTCACATAGATCACTCACCACCTGTAGATAAATCTACGGTACCGGAGACGAAGGCTGAGCAGGCTCTGAAGAACGCTTATCCTTGGCATAGGATTTCTGGCTTGCCTTACTCTTTTGGCTCGTTCCACTGCTCGTATGGCTGGTTTTACGGCTCTTGTGCCCTTGTGATGGCAGCGGAGATAGTGGCTGGTGGTGTTGCTGCTGAAGAGGCTGCTGCTTCTGTGGCTCCATAATGGAAGGACTGCAAGCAATTGGCGCCACCCCTTTAAATATTGGGTGGCTCCGCCTCTGTCTCCATATCCCCTCTTTTCTCCTTTTTTGTTTTCTTTTTCCCCAGCGCGCTGTGCTCAGGGGAACCACGCCCTGTACACACGCTGCCTGGGTGACGTCACCGGCGTACACGACGCAGGACTGCTTCTCATCTCCGGCGTCCCGTGCTTGCGCAGACCGGGAAATGACGTGCGCTGCGCGCTACATCGGGATGCGCCGGAGGTTCTGCGCTCCGTGCATGCACAGATCCCGGGTGGAACCTCACCGGTGCACTCAGCCTCTCTGTGCACAGTCCCGGTGAGTCTGCCCGGCGCCCATCTCTGGTGCGGACCTGGCCTGCTACCTCTGAGCAGTCCACTCACCGGCACACTCAGGTCCGCTGTGCGCAGCCCGGGAGCGTGTCCTGTCACACATCGCCAGTGGACCCAGCACACGCAGTCCCAGGATGGATGGCTCCACTGTGCGCAGCCCGGAAGCTTGTCCTGGCGCACATAGCTGGGCTCCCCCCTGAGCGCGCAGCCCCAGGACTCCTGCAGACAGGGACATTTTGTAAAGAGGTCCCATGCTGCATCGGCCCGATGGCCGCTCTTTCAACCCATGGATGGCATCCCCGATCTTGGACACCGTCCTGGGTAAGTGTACCGCACTTGTTGTAGGCTTCCATGAGGACAGGAAACCTAACTGATGCGGAGGAGAGGTACCGCCTTTTTATTCAGTAGGTTTCCTGTCCTGGTGGGCAGATACTCTCTCTCAGGTGGTGCTGTCATGGGAGAGGGGGAAAAAATGAGATTCTCAAAGCACAATCGTTAACAATTCCGAAAAGAGGGAAGAATAGGAAGCATTTAAGGAAACCAGGATGGATTAACACAGAACTTAAACACATGCTAAAAAAGAAAGAAAGAAATGTTTATCACATGGAAAGAGGGAGGCATATCTAAAGAAGAATATAATGCTGTCTGCAGAACCTGCAGGGCACAAATCATATTATCTAAAGCAGACAATGAATTAAGGCTTGCAAGAGACGTCAAAAGCAATAAAAAAGAATTTTGGGGATATGTCAAAAGAAAAGTCAAAGATGCTAAAGGGTTTTTACAGGATGAAAATGTTGAAATGGTAAGACAGAACTTTTAAATTCCTGTTTTGCATCTCTTTTTTCTCAGAAAGGAAATGTCACATCAACTGATCTTCACTGTCCTATTAAGGGAATAGAAAAATCCAGGATATCTATAAACACAAAAATAGTGAGGAAACACTTAGCTAACCTAAATGAATTCAAGTCTCCAGGTCCAGATTTATTACACCCCAGAGTACTGAAGGAGACAGCAGAAGAAATTTTTGAACCACTCTCCATAATCTTTGAAGATTCTTGGAGAACAGGAGAAGTTCCAGAAGACTGGAGAAGAGCAAATGTTGTTCCTATCTTCAAACAGGGGAAGAAGGTGGACCCAGGGAACTATAGGCTGGTGAGTCTGACTTCTATACCAGGAAAGCTCTTTGAACAAATTATTAAACAACATGTATGTAAGTACCTGGATAAGAATGAAGTGATTAAACAGAATCAGCATGGGTTTGTAACTAATAAGTCATGTTAGACTAACTTAATTTCCTTCTATTACAGAATCACTGACTGGGTGGATCAGGGAAATGCTGTAGATATAGTATATCTTGACTTCAGCAAACCATTTGACAAAGTATCTCACACAATCCTTATTGAAAAAAATGACTAAGTATGGAAAGGACAAGGCAACTGTTAGGTGGATTCATAACTGGCTTAGTGATCGAACCCAAAGAATGGTCGTAAATGGCTGCACATCCAGTTGTAAGAATGTCTCAAGTGTGGTACCACAGGGCTCTGTCCTGGGCCCTGTATTGTTCAACATCTTTATCAATGATTTAGTTAAAGGAATTGAGGATAAATTAAATTTGCTGATGACACAAAGCTAGGAGGCATAGCTAATACTAAAGAATAGAGAGGATTCAAAAAGATATAAATAAACTGAAGCAGTGGGCAGCAACTAACAGAATGGTGTTTAACAGGGAAAAATTCAAAGTACTACATCTAGGCAATAAAAATGAAAAAAGCATATACAGAATGGGAGGAACAGGGCTAAGCAACATTACATGTGAAAAAGACTTGGGTATACTAATAGATCACAGACTGAACAAGAGTCAACAGTGTGATGCAGCAGTAAAAAAGGCAAATACAACTCTAGGATGTATTAACAGAAGCATTTAGTATATATCACGTGAAGTCATTATTGCCCTTTACTCCTCTTTGGTCAGACCTCATCTGGAATACTGTGTCCAGTTTTGGGCACCACATTTTAAAAAAGACATCAACAAACTGGAGCTAGTTCAGAGAACAGCGACCAGAATGGTGACCGGTCTGCAAACCATGTTCTATGAGGAATGGTTGCAGGATTTGGGAAGGTTTAGCTTGCAAAAGAGAAGACTGAGAGGAGACTTAATAGCTGTATACAAATATCTCAAGGGCTGTCACATTGTAGAAGGATCATCTTTATTCTCATTTGCTCAAGGAAAGACTAGAAGCAATGGGATGAAACTGAATGGGAGGGGACACAGATTAGATATTAGAAAAAAACTTTCACAGTTAGGGTAATCATTGAGGCTGCCACGAGAGGTGGCGAGTTCTCCTTCAATAGAAGTCTTCAAACAAACGCTGGAGAGACATGTTAGGGATGATTTAGTGAATCCTGCTTTGAGCAGGGGGTTGGGCCAGATGGCCCAGGAGGTCCCTTCCAACTCTACCATTCTATGATTCTACATGTTGGTGTTCATGGTTCCCTCAATGAACGCTCCCCACATCCTGCTTCACTCATGCAGCCCCTCCACCATGTTTGACTGCAGGCAAACACACTTGTCTTTGTACTTACCTGGTTGCAGCCACACATGCTTGACACCATCTGAACCAAATAAGTTAATTTTGGTCTCATCAGACCACAGGACATGGGTCCAGTCATCCAGGTCTTTAGTCAGCATAATCTTTAGAAGAGTCTTTCTTCTGAGACGACAGCCGAGCAGACCAACTTGATGCATTGAAAAGCATATGTTCTGAGCACTGAAAGGTTGACCCCCCCCACCCCTTTAACCTCCGCAGCAGTGCTGGCAGCACTCATACATCCATTTTGAAAAGACAGATATCACGCTGAGAACGTGCACTTAACTTGTTTGGTCGACCATAAAGAGGCCAGTTCTGAGTGGAAACTGTCTTGTCCGCTATATGGTCTTGGCCACAATGCTGCAATCTTCTTACATTCTAGGCCATCTTTATGTAGAGCAACAATTCTTTTTTTCAGATCCTTACCATGAGGTGCAATATTGAAATTCTAGTGATCAGTATGAGAGTGTGAAAGTGATAACACCAAATTTAACGCACCAGCTCCCCATTCACACCTGAAACCTTGTAACACTAATAAGTCACATGACAACGGGGGGAGGGAAAATGGCTCATTGGGCACAATGTCTTCATTTTCACTTGGGGGTGTACTTACTTTTGTTGCTAGCGGTTTAGGCCTTAAATGGTTGTGTGTTGAGTTATTTAGAGGGCATACCAAATTTACACTGTTATACAAGCTGTACACGGACTACTTTACATTATCAATGTCATATCTTCAGTGTTGTCCCATGAAGAGATAGAATAAAATATTTACAAGAATGTGAATGTGTACTCGATTTTGTGATCTACTAAATTATAATAAAAAAATCTATTACAGTATACATCATGATATTCTACCCCAAAAACCACACTTCACTAAAGTTACCAATTTATCCCGAGAAATTAAAAACTATTTTATATGCCATTTTATTTTTATAGCAAATACTCTAGAAACCATAGAGATATTTCTATTCATCCAAAAATAAATAAATAAATTAAAAAAAAAAGGCTGTAACTCATGTGGAGTATGATTTTACAGAGATTCTTTCACTAAGTTTTTGACACCCCATCCGAGAGTAGCAGGAATTATTTGCAGAGACCCAGATTCCAGGGATGTGTCACTTAGTGGGCTGCTTTAGCTCTACCTGCTGTCTGAATGCTGAGCTCTACATAATCTAGCCCACACCACAGATGGTCAGCTTTCTACCTATGCACAATATACAGAGAAACATGCCAGTAATTGGGGTGGGGATATACCGAGCAGATTTACTGGTCTTCTAATGATAATCTCCGGCTGATAAAACATCGATTTTATGAAAACTACACTAAGCAGACCAGTAAGTGACATCCCTGGAATCAGGGTCTCTTGTCTATACATTATGATTCACTGAGGCTATGTGGCAAAAAAAAAAAAAAAAACTGCTGACAAAGTCCCTTTAAGTTAAGCCACCTATTTCAATAAAACTTATTGATACTCACCGGGATGATCTGTCCACATACTCCAATTGGTTCATGTCTTGTAAATGTGAAGTAATCCCCATCTATAATACAGAAAAAAAAAAAAGTGAACCTAGGGTTCAAAAAACATCAGTAACCATCCTAAATGTAATCCTTACAAGATATCTGCAGTGCCAAGTCATCACTACTGTATTCGAGTTTAATGCATGTCTACATGTACAATATAAAACAAGACCAGTAAGATTATGCAGAACCTACCTGCAGGTATGGTCATGCCATGTATTTTATCTGCCCAGCCAGCATAGTACCGCAATGTTTTAATCACACCTTGGAGATCCACATAAAAAGACTGTAGAAAGGGTTTGCCGCTATTTAAGGATTCCAGTGTCTGAGAAGTGAATGAGAAGGTCAACACTTTACTTTTTTTTATTATAAAAGTAAAAATTAAAGCCAGCAATTATAAAGCTGAAATATATTGCCTTAACACAGAAGTATAAAGCGAGTTAGAAAAACATTTACTGGAAACCGTGTTATACTAAAGGAGGTCTGAAAATTAATGAGAAAATGTTTGGAGTCAAATGTTAAGAACCAACACCTTGTTTTATATGAAGTTATTCCACAAGTGATGTTAGTTTGTGGTTACTTACCCCTCCGAAATTAATTTTGTTTGCAATAGAGTGTTACAGTAGCAAGTGGTAAAGCTGGAGAACACTACTTGGCACAAGTATATATGGTAAATGCCTCTTGCTGGAAAAATATAAAATATTATCCTTGAGATATTCTGGCAACCTTTACATTACCAAGTAGCACAAGTGACAGGGTGTGCCTATCCGGTTGGTGTTTGAGACATCTCCTATGCCAGCTCTCATATTCCATCGTGTTGGCACCCTTAAAATTGTTCCAGAAAACGATTGCAATTGCATGTGTTTTGTTATACACATTTTTATTTCCTGTGTGTATTGGAACAACACAAAAACACAGAAAAACAACCTTGGAATAAATAATCAGTTGCTTCCTATAACCATCAATAAGCTTCTTACACCACCTCTTAACTAGGATTTTGGACCACTCTTTTGCAAACTGTTCCATGTCTCTCATATTTGAAGGGTGCCTTCTCCAACAGCAATTTTCAATGTTCAATGTGATTTAGATCCAGACTCATTGCTGGCCACTTCAGAAGACTGGTATTTTGTTTCCAAAGATCACAGACTGAACATGAGTCAACAGTGTGATGCAGCAGC
>VIAB01007097.1:0-15412 GCA_009801035.1 Oophaga pumilio | reverse complement strand
TTGAGTATGCAATCAAAGAACAAATTATAATCTGCAAATTGTATGGCCTTCAAATAAATGGACTATTAATTGGGGTTGTCCCGTGAAAAGTTATCACCCATATGCAGGATAGGTGATAACTTGCTGATCACTGGGTGCGCCATTGCTGAGGCCAGCACCAATCAGCAGACTAGGGAACTTTTATGCCAGTTATGAAGTACAGTGGAAGGTAAAATGTACAGCTGACGCTCCATTTCCTCTGGAATTGCCAGAAAAAGCCCAGCGCAGCACACAACTTCTCTATGGGAAATTAATGGAACAGCAGTCAAGCATCCACACTGCGGCTACATTTTATCGGCAATAAAAGTTACCACTTATCCTGTGGACTGGTGATGAGAACTTGTTTTCACTGCACAACCCCTTTAAGCAGTGGCGTAATGATCACGGTTGCTACAACCAGGCCCAGTGGATGAGGGGCCCACTGACATCAGCAAAAACTTCAGCCAAAGTGTATTGTACTGCAGAGACCCATCAGGTCCATGTGCCTGCGATACACGCTGCTGACCAGAAGCCAGCAGCTGACGTCGGCATGCAGGTGACATCATGCTCTCCCGTTGCATGATGAAGTTAGCTGCCAGCTTCACAAGATGACACCGTTCAGTAGGGGAGCAGAGGGAAGACGAGTATTTTTATTTTTTGTTAAATCAATCAGTGGTCATACAACTACTACTTGGGGGGCTATGGACTGTGCAGTACATTATATGAAGGACTATGTGGGATGCATTATACTATAGGGAGGACTATGGGAAATGCATTACATTTCTGCTATGGAAAAATATTTAGAGTTGAGAGTCCTCAGTGGTTGATACCTTTTAATGGCTATAGAGTTGAGAGTCCTCAGTGGTTGATACCTTTACTGTATCATTTCTGCTATGGGGCACCATGACTTTCAAGTATGGCCCTGGGGATCAGGATGAGGGACATATATACAGTATGTAAAACATGCATTTATAAAAATAAATAATTTATTTAAGATGGTTGGGTGCCCCAGTCCAAATCTTGCACCGGGGCCAGTCAGACTCTAGTTACGATAAAAGTGGCTATTATATATTTTTAATAACATCCAACCATCTAGTGTTTGTCATTTTTAACATTGATATCTTATACAGTAGAGGGCTACCCTAGGTACAATGGCCCTGGTGCAACTGCTGTCTCCATATCCAATACAATAATATGCCTCCTCTAAAGATCTAAACAGATTGGGTCCAAACACAATCTTAAAGTTGGCCATGTATCTCTCACTACAGTTTTTAAAATAATCACAAGGTATTCCATTCCAAATGTGGTCTATAAGTACATAAGAGGCTTGTGCCTAAAGCTCAGTAATTATGCTATAAGAAAGGAAATCCTTTAGGAGAAAAAAAAAAAAAAAGACCAAAAGTAAAGTTTCAGCCACAAAGTTACAATAAAATACATCACATTTTGATTGCATTGCAGATCCTGCTAATCATATCAATTATGTTATCCCAGATTCTTTGCATGAATTGAGCAGACATGGTTCTCTAGAAAAACAAATTTGAAGACATTTGGTGCAATTTGTAGACACCATAACACAAGAAAGGGGGAGGTCAATGCTGTTTGTTTTCTTAGCCACAGGGGGCAAACATTTGAATAACATGTATAACATACAAATGTTTTAGCATGCTTGGCTTGGAATTTGATTGATTGTTTAATTAAAGTTTTTGCACAACTTTCGTAGAAGAATGAAGTATAAGCAAAGGTTGCTGCTTGGCTGCGATTTGCAAACCCAGCGGTAGGACAAACTTTTGTACAGAGGATTTCTGAATAGATGGATTTGCTTTATACAATCCCAAAAATAGTTATATTGTAATTTTGAGAAGACCTGACTTACTATACTGCTTTACTAATACACTACGTAGAAGAAGTTCATCTACGCCAGTCATGTGGTGGTAAATGAGATGAAGCCTTTCTTAGGCAAAAAGGAATAGCATTCAAATTACTGCTGGCCACATTTATTAGACCTCATACATATTGAATATCCAGGAAAAATCTCATGTTTAAGGGAGCAGAAAAAGAAGAGTTCGGCATGTAGAATTCAGGGCTGTGTACTCGGTGTCTTTTTTGATTGAGTCGGTATAAAATGGATCGACTCCTAAAATACAGTCTATAATACATTGGGTACAGTAGTACAATGCAGGATGTGCTGTAAATGTCTTTATAAGAATTTTGGTAAGTTATGAAATGTTCCATAAATGTCCGTTTTGTTCCTGATCTAAGGATCTCGGCTTTTAGTAGAGATGAATCTGTGCTGCACTTTATGTACATGCTCAGTAGTGAGGCAGTGCTGGGGAGTCGAAGACACGGAAATGGAGGAGTCAGAGGATTGGCTCATCGATTCCACAGCCCTGGTAGCATTCCTACATTTGTGAATTCATGTTTTAAGGAACATAACAGGAGAAAGAAGGAGCAAGTAAGGAAGTGAAGATCAATCATGTATGCTTGGCCTCCTAAAGTTAGTATCACACATTATATAAATTACACTGTTGAATCAGTCTGGAAATCCTCACCAAAGTCCACACATGAATAAGGCTACTTACTTACCTACTGCAATCAGAACGTCTCCAAAAGAATATGCAATGCATCTATGCCTTGTTGAGATTTATTTTTTCAACTTTAATGTAGCCAAAAAAACAGATTGAAGTCAAAACAGGTTTAGGGTATGTTCACACGTTGCGTTCTTGTATCATTGTTTTTATGCAAATTAAAAGCTGCTTTTTACCGTACCAACAAAAGCTATGATTTCAGAAATTTCATAAAAGATTTTTTTCCCCCCCTCAAACTCCATTGGAAAACTGTGGCATGTCAAATCAGCGGGTTTTTTTTTACCATGCAAAGCAACGAGCATGCAAAAACACAACCATAAGTTTTTAGTGAACAAATCTAACTTAAACATGTAAAATACAACAAATGGCAATTTACACCAAATAGGTTAGAATTTTTTACAGCCAAGAGAACAGGTTTTGGCCGTAGAAAAAAAATGCAACATGTGAACACAGCATTACTGTAAGCTTTAAACCCAAATACACAACAACAAATTGAGCGCTTAAGTCCGTGGAGAGATTGGGCAGCTAGCCAAATTACCGTAAAATAAATGTGACAGTTCGTTCAGTAGTCAAAGTGACTGTACTTTTAAAGAAATTTGTGCACCTTCCTAGTTTTGGAGGGAATTTGTAGATCTGCTAGATAGCAAATGGGTAGAAGACCAACCTTCCATCAAGCGTATACATTGCGTTGTAGACACGGTATATTGAGCTTCCAGACATGTTGGAAGCCCCTCCATCCACCCATTTGTGTACTGTGATATGGTCGGGGACCAGACAGCAGCATTTATGCAAAACCCAGTACTAAATGAAGATTTTTCTGCATTGCAATAGGGAATTCCACAGCGTACATATGCATATGAAATCATTGACCGTCAATTTATGCTGCAAATTTTCTCAAGTGTGTGGATAACATTTTGTAAAATCTCTTGCTTGTAGTGTAATCCGCAGCTGGTTTTCCGTTCTGAATATCTGCAACCTGTGTGAACATACCCCAGGGTTATATTCACACAGAGCAGATTTGCTGGAAAAAAGCTACCAAGATTCAACAATCAGTTCTCTTTATCTGAATAGGGTTGGCAACATGCAAAAGGATTCCTGAAGCTCCATTTTAACGAATGGAATAGTTGAAAAAAAAAATTCTGCAGCAAAATTACTGAAAATGTAAATGTAAATACCCTTTTACAATAGGTAACATTACTTCTTGAAATACTTGGAACAAATAGGCTAGATTCACACATACAATTTTGATATGTGGGAAAAAAAAAAAAAACATGTTAGGAGTGGACATTGTCAGTCTTTTCTTTAGACTGTTTCTTCCCTTTGCATTCACTCCTGGCTTCAAAAACCTGATGTGAATGCAGCCTTATCCTGATGTGATCATGGTGTAAACGTTCCTACTTCTAAGGCTATGTGCTGATGATGAGTTTTTGGTGCTGCTTTATATTCTACCTGCTACACAGAAAGAAAAAAAAAACCAGCATCTTACAGTTCCAGAAAAATGGATGGGGCTTATAGAAATTTCCTGCCCTCTGTGCTTTATTTTTTACTCATTGTAAACTGACCTGCGGTGCATGCTACAGATCCGTAACATGTAAAGAATTATTTTGAGTACGTCAAGTTTTATGTATAGTTTTTCTGGACTGCATTAGCTGCAGAAAATCGTCAGGTTAAAGAAAAAAAACAAAAAAAAAACAACTGTTTTTATTGTGGTTATGCTGCAAAAAACACATTAAAAAAAGCATGTATTCCGCACCTGATTGCATCAATAGAGTTTTTTCAAAGGCAACAGGAAGTATCAAAAGCAAAGCAGCTTTCTTTAAAAAACAAAAAGACATGGCAAGTAGAGTAAAAAAAAAAACGACGTTTGTAATAACCTAATATGTGCAGAAACGTAGCAAAGTCAAAAAATAAACCAATGAAAATTCATCAAGGGAACCTAGCCTAAGATCTTCCCTACTGGAATTCTCTTAAGGGCCTTTTCAGACATCCATGATAATCGGTCCGATCTTAGATCGCAATGCAACGACTGGATGCGCGTCTCCCGAGTGCGTCAGCTTCATATATTTCTAGGAGGCTGTCAGGCTCAGATCGGGATACGTGTGGCCATTCAATGCATCGTGGTTCGAAATCAGAACGAAGACCATGGACGTCTGAAAAAGCCTTAACTGAGATGTTGCCAGTATGACTGGGTTCACATCAGAATTAGGAATTCCTCTATTCTGCAATGTATTCAAAACAGGAAAGCTGAATTATTGACGTCAGGAAAGGATCAATACACAAGACTGAAACCAGTAGTACCAGAAACACCCGAACTTAAAATGGGGTTAGATTTCTGGAATGGAGGTTTTTTAATTTGGTAAAAAAAGATGAAGCATTCTTCTCCACTTGTTCCGGTAAGCATAATGGAATTTGCAACAGACCCTGCCAACACAGATGTGAACCTAGCCTAAAGCATATCAAACGTCACATTTATGCCCTACTAAAATATAGCCGTACACAATTTTGGACCATGGTCTAGTGAGGAGTCCAGGTTCTTTTTGTTGGCTGGAGTTTTATGACAGCTACAGTATGTGCAGAAGACTTCCACAACTTGCTAGTCATGCAAACCATTGTCAAGTCATACTCATATAGCAATAAAAACAGAGGGGGGGGGACAATATCTCGCTAATGCCTAATCATACGCAATATTGTTTTATAGGTTTGTTGTTCTAAGTAGAAGTATCTAAATTAAGCACAGATTAATTTACATTAAACTAAGCTGCAAAAATAACCAGCTTAATTAAAAACATTCCTAGGCTCTGGCGTCCCACCAAGTTTACATGAGCTGACAAATGGATGAGAATCTTTTTTTTTTGCTAGACAATTATTTTCAGCACTTTACTGACAGTTCTATTTTATATACCCATTTTATAAAGTACTCCTATAGGGCAAGGTTACATGCAGGAGATTTGCTATGGAAAGTTCTGGAATGGATCCATTCATTGGAATAAGGTTTGCAAAGATCTACTCACATGCTGCAGTAGCTTTTTTCCTTTTTTTTAAGTTTACTGTATGGGACAGTTTTCAGCTATTGAAACTACTGCAGCAAAAGTGCGTATGTGAATTTAAGACTACACAGTGGCATTAATAAAAAAAAGAGAAGAATTTAGAAAGAGCAAGTTTTAATTAATCCTTTATATAACTGTAGGATACAAGGAATTACAGATAGAACCCCCATATAAGATCCAAGCAGGTCCTCCTGCTGTTTATGTGACAGAATTATGTTCAGTGTTGCAAACACAAAAATGCATAATTACTGAAGCGTTAAAGCCACCATTGTAGTATTAATCAGGGACATTTTTCACCCAGATGGTAGAAATGCCTATCAGCATGTAGGGGGCATGAATGGTCCTATTAATTACAGCTACCCCTTGCAGCCTCACATTCTTTTTTAAAGTGCACCAATAAATATCCATTTGTGAAGGTTAATTTAATGCAATCCTGGGCAGTTATCATGTACTATATGTGTCTCCAATTCTAGTCATTACTCAAAGTGTAAATTCACACACACAAAAAAAAAAAGTGGCCTGCAAAAGTCAGATGTCACTATTAGAGTTCATAGCTTCTGCAGTCCCCAAAGGCTAGTCCATCTTGTGGCAAAAAGGTTGGACAGTAAAAAAGAAAAAAAAAAAATTTTTTTGCTTGGAGCAAATGGCATTTAGATCAACTCCTTGCAATTTTAAATAGGTGCTAGATTTTTGCCATTTTTCCATATAAAAAATAAAATAGGGGAAAAAAATTGAAGAATTTAAATAAAATCTACGTACCCACTGGGCTCCAAATTACACCTTGAAAATGCTCAGTCAGAGCACTACAAGCCTTTCAGTAGAAACATTTTCACATTGTGGCATTTTTAGACCAATATTTGATGAGTGCTAAAAGTTTCTTGGCCTTCTAGAATAGTCAGATTTGTAAGTGCATTACATGTCAAATTTTCTAACGTGTTGTTAGAGAAGAATAAGAAAAAAATAAAATTAGATCATATTAACTACCATTTCGCCTTTTGGATTAAATAAATGGTGTCGCTAATAACCCTATGAGTTTGGGTACTTTTACATGTTAAAAATGCTGACAAACACTAAGCCAAAACTAGGAATGGAAGTAACATGGGTTATGGATAACACTTGCGCCCCTTGTATAATTTGGACTCCTAATTTTGGCTTATAAATAATAAAATGTAAAAATAACCTTAGTGCATTATCTCATGATAAAGACCCTTATCGTTTTCTGTCAGATCAGTTATTGTTTTTTTAGTGCCATGCTACATAATACATGGACATTACAGTAGGATCTGGTCATTTGAGCTTATAATCTATTTTTCCTCCCATTTTTGTAACAGTGTAAAGCACAACATAATATAGTGGTGCTTTACAATAATCAGAACACTTTAATAAGTTGCATTCATCTATTGTAAAATTGTTAGTCATCTTTTTCTGTACATTTTATTCATTGTAAAAACTTTGGAAACACATTAGGCAATGAGCGGGGTAAGCAAGGCATGCCACCTTACAAGGAAAGCATTTTATACAAGTTATATCTGTAATAATCACTTTAGGGTATTTAGAATATAGTGGATTTTATATAAAAAAAAATGGCACTATATTGATGTTATGTAGAAAAAAAAACAAATACGGAATGTTCTTACAAAGATTAGCAATGTGGGAGGAGAGGTCGTGGTGGCCGCAGATTTTGTCAGTGTCTTTTTTTGCACTATTAATACACTGAACATTGTAATGTGATTGGTGGTTTCTTACTCCCATAAAAAAAGAAAATTAAATATTAAGACCTAATTTTTTTAACAGCTTGCTATCTGCCTAGCATAGAGAAATGGACGAGGTTCAAGAACTTGAAGGTTATTTTGATGAAAACCTAGCTATAGGTTAATGTTATATTCTATTGTCTGCACAGCTCAAATAAATATGATCCAAACATATACTTTATAATCCAGATAATCAGATTTTAAATGGGCCTCTGTCATTTTGTTCTGTGTTCAGTAGTGGATCGACAATTGGGGTCAGAAGGGAAAAATCAGATCTTTGGGGCAGAAACATGCATTATGGTTTGTACATGGCCCATCTCCTTTATCATCTCCCATCCTGCGGTTGAACTTGATGGACATGTGTCTTTCTTCAAAAAGTAACTGAAAAATCTACCAATACAGAATAAATAAAGCAGATGTTCTTCCAGACTGTAGGTTCCTTAGTACAAGTTTGCTATTGATATAAAATATTTACATTATTTTCTAATGAATCCCCAATATTCCTAATTGCTCTGTGTAATGTAATTACAATATTTGATTGTCGGCTGTTGTGAAATTACAAGTTCCAGTATGCAGAAAATGTAAGAAGTCATTCTGGTACTTGTGGCTCTCCAGATTTTGCCAAACTTTAAGCACCATAAATGATTGGGAATATATGAATTCCTACAGCATGCTGGGATTTGTAGTTTCACAACAAGACGTTAACAGAAAAAAAAAATCTGTAAATGAAGACGAAAATACATAATGTGATTTTTTTTAATCACTGAAGCTACATCAGTGATTCCTTCCAGCATGAGTGACACGTTCATACAATGCAGTAACGTGGATCTGAAATATTACATAATAGCATTTTCCCCCCAGACTTTCTCCAATGCCTAACTCCAAAAACAATTCACTGCCTACTATTGCGATATCCACATTTTGTAAAAAACCCATAGATTAACATTAATTAAAAATTGGTGTAACAAATAAATAAAAAAATGGCCATGCAAATACACATTTTGTTCAGGATTTGGGAGTGTATTATTTTTTTTGAATCTGCAGATCTGAATATATAAATGAATGTATGTATATATATATATAAAATCAAGAGATTATGCAATCAGGCACCTACAGCAAAAGTTACTGCAGCAAAATCCTATTAAGCAGGTTGGTACACAAATGATAAAACTAAAAAACTATAGACAAATTATAAACAATGCATGACAGCACAGAAATAAAGTTTATGCCCTAAAATATAGATTTAGTGGCAGAAAATTATGCAGCTTTCAGAAAAGCAGAGAATGCCTTCAGAGTCTGCACAGAACAGAAGAGCAGGGATCTCTGGAGGGACACATCATACATTACATAATATGGTAAAAGTTGTTACTGGACATCTTGAAGCTCCCAGTATTATTAGGAATAACAGAAATGCCAGTAAGGGAATAAATGCAGCGGAACCAAAGGCTCAGGTTCCTTTCTAGGATTGCCCAGTAAAGTTGTGGTGCCCCAGCTGCAGAGAAGAATGCAGTCAGTGAGGAGGGATGGCTGGTCAGAGCTATCTGCACTAATCGCAGCTGTGCTTGTGTGGGATGGAGGAGATCCAGACACTTCTCACCAGTGACCCAGCACAAGGGCTCCTTACCTTGGTGTGCTTGACCTCCAGGTTTGTGGTGGGTGAAGGCAGAAGATGTAAAGAGGCCATCAGAGCTGCAGGGTCTGTCTTCACTTCTGCAGGCATCTCTATTTTACTGGAAGTCATAGCTGGATACTGGTAAATGAGGCTTTTGGTTAACCCCCCTTTTCCTCTCTGGATCTTTTCAACTGACCTAATATTTGTTTGTGGTGGAGGAAAGATGAGTGCTCTGGCTATTTTGCTCCTTTCCTCTGTATATAGGCAGGTGTCAAGCTGGGTCCTTTCTTATTGGACACAGGGGAAGGAGCAGGGGGGACTGGTTCATCCTATGATGATATAATTACAAACGTCTATTTACATAAGCCACTCAACACAAGCCTATTGAGTCACATCAGCAGTCAATGGGACTTCCCTTCTGTTAACACATTGAATGCTACAGTGTGATCTGGGCTCCCCAAACACCTCCACACTCACTGGTGTCCAGGCATTGACTTGCACTTACCCCATCAAGCAGTGGATGTTTGGAGAATCCTTGCAGGGGGGATTACCTTGCAGTAATTAAAAAATAATTAGCACCTCAGTGTTGTGTTCAATTCATCCCTAAAAAAAAACCCAAAAGGATTTAGACAATCAGAGCAAAGTGTCGCAGCCCATGAGCTCATTACCCAGACTAGCATCTCAGAATCTAATTAGATACAAACTGCTAAACAAGACCAAGGATTACATGAGGCTCATTGACCCTCAGCCAGGACTGCAAGGTTCAGAGCATGTCCGCCCAGCTGCCATACAGTCCTGGGCAGGAGGGTTTCAGAGCACTGAAGATTTTGTACAAGGCTACTGCCTATCATGGGTGTCAACATGATTTCTAGGATCACTTTACTACCACCCCAGCACATGCAATCTCATACTGTGTGAACTACATGTCGGAGAACTACAATTCCCAGCAAACAATTTCAACAAATCAATCTGCTGCTAACTAAACAAGGACATATTAAGGTCCAGAAAGATGCACAGAGTTGGACACTATAAAAATAGAAGAAATAGCTTTATAGCCGGGTCATCATAAATAGCAATGCATGCGACTGATGGATGAATTCCAATAGCAAATGATTAAATGTGTTATACAAGAAGCAGATCTAAATCCATAACCCATAATAATTCTAAGTAATTCATGGTGATAAAGGCACATTAAATACCAATACTTGGGTGCTTCAGCCTCAGGGTCCATATGAGCAGACATGGTGCTATTCTCAGGTAGAGCTGCCTCCAGCCAAGCTTCCTGACAGCCGGGAGGTTCTGATTTCAGGTGTATTGAGTGCTATGTAATTGAATCACTCTAATGCCAGTATTTGGTCAGTATTTTACATCTGTATTTGTAAGCCAAAACCAGGAGTGCGAGAAAAATACAAGGGTGGTGACGAGTTTCCATTATACTTTTCCTTACAAATACTGATGTACAATATTGACCAAATACTCAACGTGTGAATGTGGCCTGAAAGAAATAAATGAATTACAGTTTCCCCTATTCAATGCAATGTTAGTTAAGGACAGCCCACAGGCTGCACACTGATGCCATCCATGTGCTGGCTGAGATTTTCACGGACGCATAGACTTTCTTCTGTGACACGATTGAAAAAAAACCAGACTCCGTGATTTCTTTGCAGACATACGGTCCGCAAAACACCACAGACATGGTAACAGCCCAACAGACTATAATGGCTATGAGTTTTATCTGGCAAAATTGCGGTTAAAACACACATGTGAAAAACAAATGTCTGAATGAGGCATAAGGTTGCATTCACAGATTAGTGTACAAATATATGCGCTTTTATGCAAATTACTGAGGTTTAAAGATCTGGGATTTTTTTTTATTTTACAACAAAATATATTTTTTTGTTCCAGGTCAAACAAAGAATCCAGCACGGACCAATAAAACCTATGTGTGGGTCTCTTAATAAATTTGTTGCACTTTTGCCAGTATATTAACCAAAAAAGGAAATCTTTGCCATCTATGGGAGTTATCCCATAATTTATGCCAATATTATAGTATTAGGCTGTGTTCAAACTTGAGGCGTAATTACAATAGGTGCAGGGGTTACAATCGCACCTGGGCCCTGGAGCCTAGCAGCCCCAAAAGTCCCTTTTTCCTATATAAAAAGACCAATGTTATTAAATATTTGCAATTTTTGTGGGCCCTGTTGGAGCTTTTGCATTGACGCCCATGAGTTTCAAGTAACGCCACTGGTTCACACCCAATAGTTTTGCTGTGGTCGGCAGGCGTATAATACAGACGTGAGCTGTTCAAGTAAAAATTGGACAGAACTCTAGCCAAGCATCCATGTGAAAAAAATCATAGCATGCAGCAACCACTGCACTATTCTCCGAGACTCGGATGAGACTCACCCATTCAAGTCTATGGACATCCGATTTTTTACAGGTACATTTCCATTATTAACCTAGGAAACTGTATTTGCTCGTGTACACTTTTGAATGTAGATGAATGAAAACGGATGTAAATTGCGAATACATGGATGGCGCACAGGTGAAACCTGATGAAGATCAAATTTTAAATCGTCTGATTTTTCATACTCTCATTTGAATCTGGCCTTAAAGTCAATCTGTCATCAGGGTTTTCTGAGAGCAGCATAGTTTAGGAAAAGAGAACCTGAATCCAACGATGTGTCACTTAGTTTATTGGGTGCAACAGTTCTGACACAATCAGAGTTTTTAGATGTAGCAGAGCTCAGAATGCTAACCCCACCCACACCATAGCTTTCTGTATACATTGTTTAGTGATAGTGAGCTGCTTATCAGAGGAGGGGGCGTGGTCGGACCAGAGCTAACAGGAGTTGTAGTCCCGTCAGTGATAATCTTTGTTGTGATAAAACATTCATTGTATTGAAACAACAGCACACAGCCAAATAAATCACCCATCGCTGAAATCTGTGTCTCAGCCCATACCTCATGCTGTCCTCATATAACATGCAAAAGCCTGCTGAAAGATTCCCTTTAACAGTAGCAACCCTGTGGTGTTGTGGTCTTTTTACTGTTTCCTTGCACAATCACTTAATCTTGGAAGGAATCAGCTGTTTCATCTGCAAGACCGTGCTGCCAATCCTCATGTGGCCATATGGTCTTATAGGAGAAAAAACTGTTTCTGTGAAAAATTGAGTGATTCACAAGAAAACAACAAAAAGGCCACCGTTCTTCAGGGCTGCTGCATGATTGCAGCATGTGACCGCAGCCTTATTGTGATTTTGTCACACACACCCACTGTTTTAAAGATTCAAACACAGCTTAAAATTAAAAATAAAAAAAAAATAAAAAATTTTGTGAACAATTTATACATGCCAAAATTTACAGCTTTTTTTTGGCAGAAAAATGCCTGTCCATTATTTTCCTATTGACTTATCCTTCTCCTCTTTGCAGGTCCGTTGCTACTTTTCGAAAGTGACATGAAAAGTGGGCAGTGTTTATAGGACAAAGGTGGGGCCACCACAGAAACAGATATAAATTATCGCCAAATAATTTTTGCTTTTTCTAATTAGCTTTTTCTGGCATACAGATACAAAAATATGCACCAAATATATTTAGAAGTGAGCAACTGGAACTAAATTTGCTGCATCTGACTCCACTATACTTTAATTTAAGATTAGAGTATGGGATGTTAGTCTCTGTAAAGTCCTCACTGAACATGCAATAGAATATGGAAGTTAGAATTAGTTTGCTTATTCATTTTTTGGGGCTTGCTTCACCTATAAAAAACAATAATCCCATTGAAAAATAAAGTAAGGGTATGTGCACATGGCGTCTTATAGACGAAAAAGAACCCACTGAGGTTTTGCTAGGTTAAAGTCGCTTTGAGAAAAAGCCAGAGATCTTTTTTTAAGCAGTTTCACTGGCGGTTTTGTCATTGTTTTTGTGGTTGCTCTGCTGCCGGTGTCTTTCTATAGTTCGAGTTATAATTACTAATCCAGACAAATGAACAGGCTACTATTTTAATTGCTACATGGTTTCTCAATTTTGAAGCAGTTAAAAGATGCAACAAAAGAGTTTGCCTAACAAACAGGTAATTCCTACATGTGTTGCGGCTGTCTAACAGCCATGAAACTTGTAGCCGCAGGGTCTTGAACGTATTATTCGAGCAGGTGGAAGTCACTCAGCACAGGAGCATGCTTGCATATCACCTTATCTGAGCTTGTTCGCTCATCACTAGTAGTCACATATGCTTCTTAGTACAGTTAAACATATGACGAACGTATAAGAAAACAAAGGGGTTGTCTGGCCTTAGGATACCAGTCTTTACACTGTGACTGCAGACTTGTGAATCCTCACATTGTGTGCAGTTCGCGCTGTGAGGATTCTCTGGCACAGGGAGTGTGATGTCGTGACTACATGTATGCAATTTTGCATATTTCTGGCCACATTCCAACTAGAATTTGTCTGACCTTGCTCAATAAAATTACATTGAGCAAGGCCATGAGTAAATCACATACTTGCAGTCACGTGCCCACCACTTCCAGCACCGGAGAATCCTCACAACATGCAGTACACGCGATGTGAGGATCCAAAAGTCTACAGTCAAATAGAGTGACTGTAGACTTGTACCTTAAGGCTGAACAACCCCTTTAAGGCATATATTTGGCTAATGATAGTCTATATGTACGCAGCATCCTTTATATGCTGGCTCAGCTGTCAAATTTTCCCAGGTGAAGCCGCTTCACATAAACCACTGTGGTTGGTTTTCTGAAGCGGCTTACGACTGCTCCGCAGCCACGTCTTTTACTCTATACTGTGACGTATAGAGAGCAGGCGGCTTCCCAGTGGAAAAAGTCCACAGAATGAGCAGGTCACTTCTCTTAACTGCTTCAAGGTCTCCAAACCCTGAAGTGGTTAAAAGACGTCACATAAAACTGAACATGTACACGGCAAAGTCAAATTCATCTCATGTTGATTTTTTGAGCGCTTTTCAGGCATTTTTTTCTGGTGAATTTCAGGTGGAATCCCCTTCATAAAGAAGCCATGAGTGCATAGCCTTAAAGGGGACATGTCACATGCCATAAACTTTATGTTTGATAGGTTTTTACTTTTTTCTTTAGTTCCTTTGTCCACCATTCCTAAGATATAGCCCTCACTTTTTGTATGTAAATCTAGTCTTGTTAGCTAATGGACATGAACCTCATACAGTCACCCACCAAGAAGAGTTCGGGATCATGCCCCCTTGGCTAACAAGACTCCATTTTTATACAAGGAAGAGAGGGCCACATCTCAGGAAAAAATAACAAGGACATATTTAGGGAAACCACATTACTTAATAATAGCAATAATAATAATTAATAATATTATTATTGCTAACAGGTCCTACATAATTCATTTATGATCTACGTTTGACATAAAACTTTACTCATGGCTAAAGTCCTTATCGCAGCGACACAATACTCTGCCTTTATTCTTCATGCTACGTTCATTCTTATGTTCAGGTAAAATAGCTATGTTCCTTGTGACAGTGATTCCGATGTTACATGATTGTGAAATAAACTGTATTTGTAAATTTCCTAATATTTTCTTATTGAGAAAATACCATGTGTGACCATATCCTAAACTGGCATTATAACTTATGTGCAAAAGCATGCCATACACATAAAAGTTTTTCTGATTTTTCTAATTCATGAAACCTACTTATTTTGGAACAGTTTGAAAAACGTTTCTTATGTACGGTATGTGTTCGATTGTAAACCTTGAATATAGAAGAAATTAAAAGTAACATCCATTGTATGTATAGCAGTACCTGCTCATTATTGGAGTGTGTACAGGAATGTGATGTTACATACTTCTCCATGCATCAGTGCAGTCTTACAGCCTTGTGCTCCAGCTTTACACTGCCCCCTTGTGGTCAGCAATGTCCATTCAATGCCTTTTAATTAACAAGGTTTCTAGGAAGAAACCAAAACCAGCACCTCCTAACAGAATGAAGCATGTGTGAACAGGTGTGAGCTGATGTGTCGAAATTATACAAAAGACAATACGGTAATCGCTAATACACATGGAAACATTGAAACATTAAATATGTTAAATTTAGTCTGCATGACTGCCATATAGAATATACTTAAAAAATGAAGGTACTTCATGCACAATTTGGCCAATTCATTTTTGCTTACAAGCCACAACAAGGCAAGCTTTTTTTGATGGGATCCTAACCATTTCGATCTAACAAGCCTCTCCTGTACCAAAAGCCTCAAATCAAGGATCAAATGCTAATTAATAACAGCGTTAAGCTATACAGCACAGTGGTTGTTTTCCTGATGCAACTACACCGATGGTTTTGCCATCATTCTTGCTGCCAGCAACTTTCACTCTATGGCCGGAGTCACACACAACTACAAAAAATCGGACCGT
>VIAB01007096.1:30909-43276 GCA_009801035.1 Oophaga pumilio | reverse complement strand
TTCTCTTTAGCAGCGGGCACAGTTACAGCCACAGCCGCTGGCTCCTGCCTCCTGTAACCTGCTGCTCCACTGCTCCCCCTTCCCCACCGGCTTCTGGGACAATGACTCATGTATATGTAAGAAGATGAGCCAAGACAGAGTTGATGGTTCCCTGTGCATTCTGGGGCCGGAACTATAGGGGCTGTCACCACTGCTGCTGGGGGACGGTTCATCAAAGGGGGAGGACCTTTGCATGGGACAGAAGGGGGCGTGGGGAAGATAAAAGGGGTTGAGCACGGGAACAGGGGAGATTTGGTGTGAAGGCGACAGGAGAACAAGGAGAAGGTTGACTCCCTCCCGACTGCTCCAACTGCGAACGCCGCATACTCTAGTTCCCTGCAGATTGACTTACCAGTGAAGTATACCCTGACTGAGCTTTCCCCAAACGTTCCTGTACCGGTCAGGTCCTCATCTCCCCCAGTGAAAGATAATCTCACTCGCTCTGTTCATAGCGAGTTCGTCGGAGGTTCCCTCTCTTTCTTGACCTGCGGGCCTGCTTGCTGCTCGTGTTCTGAGACATCCCAGAGGAATCAACACAAGAGACTGTTTCTACATTCCAGCGTACTCAAGCCAAGCGAGCCCGGATACATCGGCACGGTCGGGAGACAGTGCGTATCGTTCCTCTGTAACAGAGCCAGAGACATTGTCCACGAACTGCGACGCCATCGAGAGATATTCCAGTCTCTCCCCAACAAGAACTTCAAACGATAAGTTACCTCCTTTCGCACACCCTTTTTCCAAAATACTGTGTTCTTTTAACAAGTTCTGCCTCCGGCTCTTCACTGCATCCAATGATCATCACTCCTTGCCCTTTTACATTTTGGCGTAGTCAGAAGGATGCAGTCTAACAGCTCAGAGGCGGCAGAACAGGCCCAGAACCAGTATCTCCCTGGGGGCCATGTTAAATAATCTGCCTAAATTCACAGGGTTCAATAGTATGTTGTGGAGTTGGACAGAGCGCATGAGAGGCATGATGAGAATGCACAATATGACCCCCGCGCTAGAGGCCGAGGTGCCATTATGGCTTTGGATGGAGAGGCTGGAGATTCAAAGATACTGCATACCCCCCGAGATCGTGATACCTTTACCAAAGTACTCCAAATTTTAGAGGCGACTCATGGGGACCTCACTGACGTAGGAGAACTTAGGACTCGACTGTTTAGCCGCATGCAAAGGGAGGGGGAGACGGTCACGCAGTATATGAATGCGCTGCAAGAGTTACACACCCCCATTACTAGAAAGGACGGAGTGGGGATAGGACCGGCAGATGTCGCGTTGCGTGACTTGGTGACTGGCCTGCAGGACGCCCTGAATAAGCAGACCCTGAGAGAGCGGGTGCAGGCGGACCCTCGCATCACTTTGGCTGACATAGGAAAAGAGGCCCGCTTACATAAGCAGGAGCAGAGGGTGACGGTCCCGGTAGGGAAGGTCCTGAGTGGCAAAGCAGCAGTTAAGACGGTTACTGAACCCCAATGTGTTGATGAGATGAAAAAGGAGCTGGTGAATATTCAAGGGGAATTGGCTCGGATGGAGAAAGTTGAAACTGGTCAGTATGCAGCCGGGGCCCGAAATGATACGGATGCCCATAACGATGCCAGGAGGTTCCTCCGACAGAGGCCCTTCGCTTGCTATAACTGCGGGGAAATAGGACATATGGCTAGGGAATGTTCATTGCGGAACGGGTCCCAGCCACGCCGTCCGATAAACTAGAGGGCTCCGAGCCTGGGGGACGTCGCCCGGAGCCAGAATGGAAAGGAAGGAGTAGTGAAAGTCCTGCAAACCTGGTGTCTATATGCCCGCTGGTCTGGGCTGAGTTTGATGGCTGGGCCGTGCGTTGCCTGCTGGATACAGGGTCTTAAGTAACCACGATGCCGAAGCGTATTTACGTTGACACTTCCCAGAGACTCTACGGCCTGAGTGGGGCCCGGAAGTAAAGCTGGCAGCAGCTAATCACCTGCCCATCCCAGTCACAGGGGTGGTGTAGATGCAGGTCTCCCTGAGAGGGAAAGATCTTGGACGAAAGGGTATAGTGCTGACCTTGGGGGAAGCCGGTCGCGGTCATACCGTCACCCTGGGGATGAACATCCTGAAAGAGTTCGGAAAGCTGCTCATCGAAGAACCCTCTCATTTGTCCCTGAAACAATGGAGTCCGCATACCCCCTAGCAACAAGTGTTTCAACGGCTAATTCGCACAGCTCGAGCCCAGGAAGCCTCTAGCCATGGGGAAACATTAGGGAAGGTAGTTGTGGCGGCCTCCACTAAACTTACCCTACCACCCGGACAGACCGTGCTGACTCTGCCAGTCCGAGCACATGCCCCGCTGGAGGGGGTAGAAGTACAGTTGAAACCCTCTGTAGCGGAACAGTTGCCTGCAGGACTCTTAGTGGCACGGACCCTGGCCATTGTACGTGAAGGGACGGTGCTTGTACGCTGCATCAATTTGACAGATCAGGAAGGTGTCGTCTCACACTGGGCTGAGGTGGCTGGGTAGTGGGCATGCCCGAAGAGATCATACCGCCCCAGGCCCTACAGTTGGCAGTTAATCCGGAAGACCCGTGGTCAGTAAAGGTCACTGTGTCCCTGATGACAGAACCTCAATGCATCCAGGAGGGCCGACGCATATTAGATAAGATGCACGCCAAACTATCTGAACTCACGCCCACCCACGTACAAGTGGAAGCGTTACTGGGGCGATACAAGTCTTTGTTTGCGAATCATGAGGATGACTTTGGCTGCACTACAGCTAATACTTACGAAACACCAACGGGAAATACAGTACCCATGCAAGAACATTATCGGCAAATTCCCCCTCAGTTGTATCAGGAAGTAAGAGAGATGCTCGGACAGATGCTGTAGGCGGGCGTCATCAGGGAGAGCCAAAGTCCATGGGGAGCCCCCATTGTGTTGGTGCGAAAGGACTGAACACTCAGGTTTTGTGTAGATTACCGTAAGCTCAACGCCTGCACCGTGAGGGATTCATACCCTCTGCCCCAGATTGAAGAATCCCTGTCTGCATTGGGAAAAGCCAAATTCTTCTCGACGCTAGATCTCGCCAGTGGCTACTGGCAAGTGCCCATGTCAGAGAAGGATCGGGCGAAGACGGCTTTTATACTACCTATGGGCCTCTTCGAATTCAATAGGATGCCATTCAGCCTGGCCCCGGTATGTTCCAACGATTGATGGAGAGATGCTTAGGTGATTTGAACTTTGAGGCCACACTTATTTACCTGGATGACATCATCGTATATGCTGCCTCGTTTGAAGATCACCAGTGGAGAATAGAGCAAGTGCTGAGCCGTTTGCAGAAATATGGACTGAAGGTGAAACCCCAGAAGTGCCACTTGTTCCGGACCCAGATCGAATATATCTGGGCCATGTAGTTTCAGCTGAAGGAGTGAGGCCATCACAGGAGAAAATCGCGGTAATTCAGGATTGGCCGACCCTGGAGACCGTAAAAAGATTTCAGAGCGTTCCTAGGACTGACGCGGTCCCTTCACGATTCCAAGCGCAACTACAGTTCCTTCAAGCTGGAATTGCTGGTGTTGGTGTGGGCTATGACGGAGTGATTCGCAGAATACCTGTCCGGCTCAGAGGTGTTGGTGCGCACCGATAACAATCCGTTAGCATATCTGGAGAATGCTAAGTTAGGGCCCCAGAAGAGCGCTGGGTGGCCCGGATGACAAAGTTTCGATATAAAATCACTTACAGGTGGGGGGCAGAGAATACCCACGCCGACGCCCTGTTCAGAGCAAGACATGTGACACCGGTAAAGAGTAAAGATGAAATGCTGGAGGAGGAGGAGATTCACCGATTCCAGAAAACTGCTGGGACGGTGGCGGCCACGCTGGACCAGATATGGACACCCACCATGAAGGAGTGCTGGGAAGGTTCCGGGATGAGTGGGTCCTGTTGCATCAGGAAAACCGCAAACTTGCTTTATTTAGACAATGGGTAACACTGAAGAAACTGCCCAGTCAAGAACAGAGGAGTACTCTGACTCCAGAAGCGCTGATAATACTCTGGCAGTGGGAGCGCCTCCAGATGTGAAACAGGCTGTTATATTGGAAGATCCAACTGCAAAAAGAGTTGGGAGCCTCCTGGCCGGTGGTGATCCCAGAGACGGTGCTGTCTACAGTAGCCACTGAGGCTCATGAAAAAGGGGCTCTCTTTTGTCTTGAAATTTTTTTCCGGTGGCTGCAGTGGTTTGTCTATCACCCTCAGTTAAGAACAGCGGTTGAAGAAGCTTGTAGGCTCTGTCGGGCATGTGAGTTGGCTAAATCCCCAGAACAAAGGGCTCCTACACAAACCATAGTGACATCAGCCCCCCTGGAATTATTGACCATCGACTACTTGACCATCGGGCCGGCGCACCAAGGATACAACCACTGTCTAGTGATGGTAGGTCATTTCACGAAGTTCGCTGTAGTGATGCCCACCCGGGCATACAGGTCTACGGATGCATTCTGATCAAGGAGCCTGTTTCCTGGGAAGAGTAATGAATGAGCTACAACAGATCTATCAGTTTGACAGGTCTCATACCACACTGTACCTCCCTCAGGAAAATGGGGCCAGCAAGCGATTTAACCGTACTCTAATCCAAATGTTAAGGACCTTAGAGGAGAATTGGTGGCCCGAGTATGTGTCTGAGCTTGTGTGGATCTACAATAATTGAGTGCACCAAACCACCGGTTTCACGCCCTACTCTATGTTGTTCTGCCCTACAGGGAAAGAAGTTACGGAACTGGAATTGGACCAGGGGGAAGACTACCCACGGACGGGGGTGTCCACCTGGGTCCGAGAACATCGTCACCGTCACAGACTTTACATCGTGTAGTACAAACTCGGCTCCGGAAGTTGGTACACCCTGAAAAGCTCCCTCTGCGGGGTACAGATCTTCAGGTTGGTGATCAAGTGTTGGTGCGGGAGAAATGTCCATGAGACAAGCTGGAAAACCGGTGGGGAAGTAGGCCCTACAGGGTGAAGCGTCGGGTTGGTACAGAAGGACCCGTATATGAGATTTATCCAGAAGTAGAAGAGGATGCTCCCACTCGGGTAGTACACAGAAGTATGCTCCGACCATGCCTCTCAGAAGACCTTATACAGGAGGAAGAAGCACCTGATGTTCCTGAGGTGGTGCCTCCCATGACAGAGGAAGATGAAGAAGAAAATCCCGAGCAACAGTCTGAGGATAAACCTGTTAATCAGGTCCCAGAGACCCCGGAAGAAAATGTTACGGCGGGTACAGACCCAACTTTGCCTCCACTTGGACAACCCGGAGTGGTCACGAGAGGAAAATCCACTATTCCTTCTGATCTACGATGTTCCGAACGCACAACGGCTGGACAACCGCCCAATCATTACAATCAGGATCAGATAATTAAGAGAGACCAGCAGTGGTCCAGTGTTTCTCAAGATGCCTCGCCCGTGGAGTGGCGAGTGAAAGGAGAGGGGCATGTAAGAAGATGAGCCAGGACAGAGTCGGCAGTTCCCTGTGCATTCTGGGGCCGGAACTATCGGGGCTGTCACCATTGCTCTCGGGGGACGGTTCATCTGAGCAGGGAGGACCTTTGCACGAGACCGAAGGGCGCATGGGGAATATAAAAGGGGTTGAGCACGGGAACAGGGGAGATTTGGCGGGAAGGCGACAGGAGAACAAGGAGAAGGTTGTCTCCCTCCCGACTGCTCCAACTGTGAACGCCGCATACTCTAGTTCCCTGCAGATTGACTTACCAGCGAAGTGTACCCTGACTGAGCTTTCCCCGGACTTTCCTGTGCTGATCAGGTCCTCATCTCCCCCAGTGAAAGATAATCTTACTCGCTCTGTTCATAGCGAGTTCGTCAGAGTTTCCCGCTCTTTCTTGACCTGCGGGCCTGCTCGCTGCTCGTATTCTGCGACATCCCAGAGGACTCAACACAAGAGACTGTTTCTACATTCCAACGTACTCAAGCCAAGCGAGCCCAGATACATCGACACGGTCGGGAGACAGTGCGTTTCGTTCCTCCGTAACAGAGCCAGAGACATTGTCAACGAACTGCGATGCCATCGAGAGATATTCCAGCCTCTCCCCAACAAGAACTTCAAACTATAAGTTACCTCCTTTCGCACACCCTTTTTCCAAAATACTGTGTTCTTTGTGCAAGTTCTGCTGTTGTGTTCAGTGTACTGGTGCCATTTCATTGTTTATTTTATCTCCCTGTGCGGAGTATCCCTTGCACGTTAATAACCTGTTAAACCCCTTCTCTGCCTCCGGCTCTTCACTGCATCCAACAAACATCACTCCTTGCCCTTTTACATATAAGCTGAGGGAGACGTTTTCAGCTCAAAAAAAGTACTGAAAAACTTGGCTTATACGCGAGTATATATGATATTTCATGAAAACTTAAGCATGATCATCATACTGTGAAGATAATTGTGGCTGATACAAATCAGAGACGGGTTAATGCAGATAAAGGCATAATGAGTAAAGTTTCTGCCAGACAAATTCATCAGATTAAGAGAACAGCTACTAAAATACTAGTACAAATGGTATTTGAAGCTACTGGTGCATCTGGAGTCCCACGGACCTCATGGTGTAGGATCCTCCAGACACTTGCAGTTGTGCATAAACCTACTATTCGGCCACTCTGAAACAGTGCTCAGAAGTACAAATGGTTGAAGTAGGCCCAGATTTACATGAACACAAATTTTAAAACAGTCTTGTTTACTGATTAGTGCCGTGTGTCTGTGGATAGTCCGGATGGTTGGGCCCCCACACTGATGCCCTACACGGCATGATGGTGACCACAGCCGTAATATCCAAAATATGCCTCCAATATGCATTATAGATGCTGGGCAGCCACAAACATTCAGCTATGTCACTTTTATCCCCCAACAGTCCGCCTCCCTTGGGGGAAACAGGAGGCAGCGCCCTAGGCGGGTGCCTACCCCTCGTCCCAGCTCTGCCTCTGAGCCATTGGCTGCTATGGGTATAAAAGGAGAGAAACTCATGGTGTGGCCACCATCCTCGCCTGACCTCAACCCTATTGAGTAACTTTGGCGTATGCTAAGGCCTCTTTCACACTTCCGTTGTGACGTCCGCCCAAGCGTTAAAATGGCGGATCCGTCAGAAAAGGTAAAAAACGGATGCAAAACTGGTCCGTTTTCTGACGGATCCGCCAAGAAGATTTCATCCGGAAATGATGAAAATTTCGTTCCGGAAAAGAAAGAGAGAGAGAGAGAGAGAGATCTCAAAAAACGGACGACCATCCGTCAAAATCCGTCACTAATGCAAGTCAATGGGAAAAAAACGGATCCGCCAAAAAAAAATGGCGGATCAGTTTTTTTCACATTTTGACGGATTTTGACTGACGTCGCACGACTGAAGTGTGAAAGAGGCCTAAGGCAAAAAAATTCTATGAGGGTGTGAGGCAGTTCACATCAAAACCGCAGCTCTGGGTGGCTGTTCTGACATTCAAAGAAATTCAAGCAGAAACTATCCCAAAACTCACAAGTTCAAAGTATGCAAGAATTGTGAAAGTGATATCAAAGAAGGGTTCCTATGTTAACATGTACAGTGGCATGTAAAAGTTAAGGTACCCCATTGCCAAATCAATTAACCATTTTGCGCCAGAGCCTGTTTTTGCCTTTGTGACTGGGCAATTTTTTCAATTCTGACCAGTGTCACTTTATAAGGTAATAATTCTGGAACGCTTCAATGGATTCCACTGATACTATGTACTGTACTTCATGACAGTGGTAAAATTTGTTCAATATGACTTGTGTTTATATCTGAAAATATCGGAAATTTGACAAAAATTTTGAAAATCTCGCAATTTTAAAACTTTTAATTTATATGTCCTTAAACCAGAGTGTTATGTCACACAAAACAGTTAATAAATAACATTCCCCACATGCCAACTTTATATCAGAACAATTTTTGAAAAATCTTTTTTTTGTTGTTAGGACGTTATAAGGGTTCAAAGTTCATCGGTTATTTCTAACTTTTACAACAAAATTTACTAAATCATTTTTTAGGGACCACCTTACATTTGAAGTGACTTTGAGGGGCCTATATGACAGAAAAGTGACTCCATTCTAAAAACTGCTCCCTTCAAAGTACTCAAAATGACATTCTAGAAGTTTATTAACCCTTCAGGTGACCCCATTTTGGAAACTAGACCCCTCAAGAAATTTATCTAGATATCTGGCGAGCACCTTGAACCTCCAGGGGCTTCACAGAATTTTATAATGTTGAGCTGTCAAAATTAAAACAAAAAACTTTTACCACAAAAATGCTATTTTAGCCCATTTTTTGTTATTTTCACAAGCGTTGCAAGAAAAAATGGAACCCAAATTTTGTTGTGCAATTTCTCCTGAGTACAATGATATCCCATGTGTGGACTGTGGACGTAAACTGCATTTCAGCCACACTGCAAAGCTCTGAAGGGAAGAAACGCAATATTGGAGAGATTTTGCTAGAATTGTTTGTGGTTAACATGTCACATTGTCAGAGCCCCTGAGGTGCCAGAACAGCATAAGCCTCCAAAAGTGACTGCATTTTACAAATTCTTCCCTGAATGAATTCATCTAGTGGTGCAGTGAGCATACTAACAACAAAGCACATCCATAGAAATTTATACCATTGGGTGACGAAAAAATAATTACATTTTTACCACTAAAATGTTGTTTTAACCCCAGATTTTGCATTGGAAAATAGGTAGATTTTTGCTCTAAAACTTCCACTACGTGTTTCTGGAAAACATCCATGTAGTGAAAATGGTCACTACACCCATAGATTATTCCCAGAGGGATGTCATTTCCAAAATGGGATCACTTCAGAGGTGATTCTGCTGTTCTGGCATTTTGCAGAGAACAGCAGAATCTCCCTTGAGGTGACCACATTTTGGAAATGACACCCCTCTGGAAATTCATCAATGGATATAGTGACCGTTTTCACTACATGGATGATTTCCAGAAACACGAAGTGGAAGTTTTAGAGCAAAAATTGTGAAAATGCAATTGTATTGCCCAATATATTGTGCCCATCTTGTGTCTCTAGAGACATCTCCCCACCTTCCCCCGGATATAGTTAAGTAAGCTCTACTTGAATGTGTCTGTCACTAAATAAACCAAATGCTTGAATGTCAATGGGATAAATTAATAAAGTTTAAAAACATGGATCTTAAATCAGTCAATGAGGCATAAGGCTGGTAATGATGGGCATTCTGGGCAATAATAGCGGGTATCATGCCTCATTCCTCTCTTGGAACATACACATCTTCTCTGGGGGTTCTTTCTTGTTTCTGTTGTTGGGATGAGTGCAATAAAATGTCGCCCAGTGAGTCTTCTGACATTTTTCATATTCTAAAGGATGGGCTGGGACAACATTCTCAAAAACAAGATTTTCAATGATAAGGAATGTATCTGCATTTCTGACTTTTTTGTATAACGCAAACGAATTATATCTAGCTTCCTGAAACAAGTAAATTACTAACTTTTTATACCAGGTATATGATTTTTTTGTTACCTGGTATGGCTGTAGAACCTGGTCTTCAGGGTCAACACCCCCCATGTATTTGTTGTAGGCAATGACTGACACAGGTTTCTGCTTTGGAGTAGTGGATCCTAGTTATACAGTGGTCCTTGTGGCATCTGTGTGGATCGAGCTCAGGATAAAAATCAGGGGCAGACACAAACAGCTTGGGGCCCTGTGCAAGAAATGTGTCTGGGCCCCCTTCTTTTTATGGCAACCAAGCTACAGATATATATATATTTTTTTTGCTGTCTTCTCTCACTATATTTATTGCCGCCCGTTATTACACAGTGCCCCCTCTTCATGTGGAGCGCTCGCCAGGGCAGTGGAGATACTCGATACCGGGCCGCTTATTAAAGGGGCAGGGTCACGGCAGCAGTGACCCGGTCCGTGGCCCTGGGCGTCCAATAAAAGGAGATGACGATGAAAAAGAGGAAAAAAATAAAGAGTTTGTAATGAAGTGTTCGTGACACCACCCGTGGTACTCAGTCAGGGGACCGACGCTGCAATGCAGATCCTCTGGGATGATGGTAGTGCAGCAAAGATGGTTAAGCCCTCCACGGGTAGGGCTATGTCCCAGGGCAGCTAGAATGTTAGAGGAGATGTTGGTAGAAAGTGTGGTGCAGGGCAGGTGACGCAGGAAAGATTCAGAAGACACAACAGAGTGTAATTTCCTTTATCTTTTACTGAGCTGTGTAGGTACAGTCCGGGGCTCAGGTTACAGATGGTTCTGGAGTTGGTCAGCCTGAAAGCAATTTGGAAATCTCCTAATCAGGTAGGATGTGAGGTCTCCTCTCTAGCGCTATCCTCTGAGGTACTTGCTGCTGTAAACTCTATTCAAGCTCCTCTCTCTGTCTGCTACTTAGGTAGAACTCCACTCACATGACAGGTAGCTGGAGCCTGCTTCAGGGGTCGCTTCTGTCTGGCGTCTCCGGCTCACACGTGCTGCTGTGTCGTCGAGTATCAGTTGGGGACAGAGGATCTGTGGTCTTCTGCCCTCCGGATTCTGCTGCTGGGGCTTTAGTACCCACACAGCCTTGGACTCCGGGGCCCATTCTCTGGCGCTCAAGCATGGGAGTGAGCTTAGCTAGAGCTCCTCTCCACACGTCCTGTCTCAACCCTGCTCAGGCACTACCTAACTACTCACATCCTACTTCCGACCAGAGAGCAGCCTTCCTCAAGTCGGGTTAGAGCTCCCCCTGCTGGCTTGGAGCAGGAAACGTGTAGAATGTGGAAACTAAATGTTAAGGGGATCCCTTCTTTGCTTCCAGGCATGACGATCACTCCCACCTGGAGGGAGGCAAGGCCACTGTGGCAACCGAACTCCTGGGGTGCCACATATGTATAGCGCCAGCCCTCTTCACATAGTTCCCTCTTGTTATATACAGCACCATCCCATACATATCAGATTCTCGTTTTTTTGGTATTTATAGCTCCCTGTTCTTTATTACATACCGTTTGCTCTTGTTAGATATAAACTGAAATGAGGTCTGATGGAGCCTGGGAAAGCTTCTTTTGTGATCGATGCGGCTGATGGACTGATCTTCTGGTCAGATGCTGCACCATCAGCAGTCATTTTACAAGAGAGGACTCTATGAAATAAAGAGAGGGCCCTGTGAATAACAAAAGTAGTGAGAATACTCAATGTAAGAGAAAAATAAAAGGAATCATCTGCATGTAATGTGGGGAGAGATACCATGCATGTCTTCACATCTGCAGCTTCCATCTCTTCTTTTGGCCAGCACACTATGCCAGCAGGGTATCTGGTAACTGGCAGGGCATTTGTATTGATGGCAACGATTTTATTCTTCCCTTTGAGCTGGCTGTTCAGGACCTGTCTTACCCTTTGATCTTATTTGGATGTTGCTGCTTTTCTTGCCTCCTCATCTTGGTTACTGTATCCCTGTGGGATGCTGAGGTACTTGTAGCATGTCTGGATATCTGCTATGTGCCCTGCTGGTAATTCCACTACATCAGTCTTGACTACCTTGCCTCTCTTTATTACCAACCGGCCGCATTTCGCACAAGGTCTGACCCCAACTGAAGCCCTAGACACTGCTAAACAAAGGCTCACAGCACTCGCGGCAAGACTAGATAGATACACTAGAGAAGCTGAGGCAAAGAAGATAAGAACCATCCAAGGTGCACTCCCAACTATAGAGCAACAGCACAAAGGCAGCAACTCCATCAATAACAGAGACTGAACAATACTGGAGGAACATATGGGAGAAGGAAAAAATGCACAACACCAGTGTAATGTGGCTGCAAGATAAGAGGGAAGCATGAAGTGCTCTAAAATTTCCTGGTAGATGGCTGCTCTGACTTTGGTCTTGATTAGAGATGAGCGAATTTGTTCGTATTTTGTCCCCTAATCTTATTTTGACATATTCGAGTCATATTCGAACACTATTCGTGCTGAATGTTTGTCTTATGATCGGTTCCGAACATATTCGGTAATTTCTACTCCCATTGACGCTAATGACGTTCGTCTTTTTTTGACGAATATTGCAAAAGCAATATTCGATTCCGATCACATTTGGAACAAATTCGCTCATCCCTAGTCTTGATACAACACAGTGGACCTACACCAGCAGATGACATAGCTCCCCTAACCATCACTGATGTTTCTACCACACTTTTCCCTTCCATTCAACTTTCCATTAATATGCTTGGATACAGCACTCTGTGAACAGACAGCTTCTTTAGCAATGACCTTTTGTGGCTTACCCTCCTTGTGCAGTGTGTCAGTGACTGCCTTCTGGACATCTGTAGAGTCATCAGTCTTCCCCATGATTGTGGAGCCTACTGAAACAGAC
>VIAB01007094.1:35199-48228 GCA_009801035.1 Oophaga pumilio | reverse complement strand
GGGTCGGCTTATACTCGAGTATATACGGTGTATATATATATATAACATTTTTTGATCATTTTTGTTTTTTAATTTTCTTTATCACTGTCTACTCTACTCAACAGTGAAATTGCAACAACAAGAAGGAAAAGTCATGGGATTGCGGAAATCACAGGATGGGTAGACGTTAATTATATGCAAAATATGGAAACAAATAAAAAAAAAAATTCTTGATGTATTCAGTATTAAGTATGAGTGCCAGATTTAGAAATCCCACATTTACGCACCTTGGATTATATCAATAAACTTTTAATGGTTGTCTGAGGAATGTTCTGCTCCACTGAATGCATTAGGGCAAATCATCAAGATCCGCTGCCATTGCCGACAAATCACCTCCATTCTCAAAGATTATAATAGTGCAGAGCAAGACAGCAATGGAGGCTGGAATGAAGGCCTATCCTCTTCAGGGATGAATACTGCTTTTGTCTCAGATGCAATAACCGGAGATTGGGCTAAATACTTCATGGGAAACACCATAAAAAAGCCTTCATGGGAAATTCTGAAAGTGTTCAAGTAGCCATTTTTAAACATGACAAATCCAGTCTACAAATTGTTTGTCTACTGTGAGCAGCCAGCATGGCTCATGGCTTTCATGTGCTACCATGACCTGAAGAATCTTCAAACTTGTTTCCCTTTGATCACATCTGAAATGTCAAAACATTTCTCAGATAACCATCAATAACCTCTTTGATAGCAGCCAAAGCTGTAAGTGAGATTTCTGCTTGCTACTAAATAAATCGAGATATTAGAAAGTTCAGTTTTAATTTTTTCATAATTTGTGTGTAATTTAACATGTCTTTCAATCCTACAGATTTTCATATTCGCACAATTTTACCTTGTTAGGGTTGCAACGTTGAAGAGTGTACATAAAAAAAGAACTTGAAATCTTGCAATTTTCACACTGGTCAATAGGCTCATACTTCCTGTTCTTTACAAAAGAATTTTCAGCATTCTCGTTATCAACACAGAAGAGATTACAAAGACAGGTATGTACAGTAGAATACACAATTCACAATAGGTGAAGCTCAAAGATCACCTCTTTCCCCTTCCTTTACAATTACATTTTCCTAGATTAGAGCATGCCAATGTACAATACAACACAAACAAATAGGGTCGGAGTCAAAAGTTTGTGAACTAATAAATTTAATACAAAAACCTGATTTAACCCCTTTCCGACGTTGGGCGTAATAGTACGCCCTCGGTGGAATCCCTCCCATTGATATGGGCTCTGGCGCTGAGCCCACATCTTTTCGGACACATGTCAACTGTTTTGAACAGTTGACATGTGCTTCTAATAGCCGAGGGTAGAATCGCCATCCACCCACAGCTGTTTACCTGTTAAATGCCACTGTCAATCTCTGACAGCAGCATTTAACTCACGTTTCCGGCAAGGGCAGCGGAAATCCCACTCATTGATGACCCTGTCACGTGAATGCTGGTCACTGATCGCCCGATAGTCGGCGCTCATAGCAAGTGAGCATTTCTGATACATACAAGCGATCTGATCATCGCCTGTATGTAACAGAGTCAATCGGATAACTGCAGCTTCTAATCTCCCATCGAGACTATTGAAGCATGCAAAAAGTTAAAAAAAATAAAAAAATATTAAAAAAATAAAAATATAAAAGTTCAACTCACCCCCTTTTCACCCATCTATATATATAAAGCTGAGTGTAGGTATGTGTGTGTATGTATTAAGCCACGCCCACTCTGCATAGCAGTGCTCACTCCACACGCAAAGCCCCATCCACATTGCCCACATTGTTAGAAGACACGGGCAGAGACACATTAACCTCGAAAGCCACCCTGCAAAACTCACCGGCTGCGACTTCCCTGCGAGCTACAATCAGGGCCGCTGCCTTCAGAGAATCAGTGCATGGCAGGCATAGGCCACATCTAGCTCCGTCGAGTCTAGAATGGAGTTGTTCCTGTGAGGCATGATGTCAAGGGAAAGGGAGGAGCCTCATGGATTACACCGCTGTGCTCAAGGAAGTTGCTGTGTGGTGCTGTAGAAGAAGTAGGCTGTGTATACGATACGCTTCATTGCAATTAATGCAATTTCTTTTGGGATCAAGTTGATACCAATTGTATATGTAAGAGGAGTGTGAGGTGCTACCAGAAGAGGCGACTATAAAGGAGAAAAGCTGTGCTGCAGAAAAATGCTGTGTATAAAGGAGAAGCGTGAGGTGCAGAAGGAGGCTGTGTAAAAAGGAGCATGAGATGCAGGAGGAATAAGGCCTCTTAACTGCCGCTGTTAAGTCGTATTGGCAGTTGTTAAGGGGTTAATATTGTGTTAAAAAAATTTAGCTTAAAAAAAATGGCGCCGGTTGTGTTCCGTGTACCAGTGCAGGAGCGTTGCTATGTTCAATAGCAACAATTTCTTTTTCTTCTGCGCATTCCCACACTGGTCCATCTAATTTGCTTTTTGATTTTAAATGCCTCCAGTTTCCAGATCGACTGCTATTTACAGTGTCCATTAACAAGGCTCAGGGACAGTCCTTGAAAGTAGTAGGGATCAATTTGCAGTCTCGATGCTTTTCTCATGGTCAACTTTACGTGGCCTGTTCAAGAGTTGGAACTGCCAAAAATCTGGTCATCTTTGCACCGGAAGCAAAAGCAAAAAAAGTTGTTTATCAAAAGGCTCTAGAATGAGTTGAAAATAAAATACTCAATCCTCAATACTTTAGTTAATTTGTTTTGAAAATCTGTAGTGTTGAATATATGATGTGAAATGTGCAATATAATCATTATAATTTGTTATAACTAACCAGTTAGTTACTATGTCCAGGCAACGCAGAGCTCTTCAGCTAGTTCAAAATAAAACAATTAAAAAAAATAATCACACATACACATATTTGGTATCACCGCATTCAGAATTACCCAGTCTATCAATATAAAAAAAATTAACCTGATTGGTAAACGGTGTAGAGAGAAAAAAAATAAAAATGGCAGAATTATTTTTTTTTGGTCACCGCTACATTGCAATAAAATGCAATAACGGGCAGTCAAAAGATCGTATCTGCACCAAAATATTAGCTTGGTGCACGCTACAGGTCTCGGGAAATGGCACCATTTTTTTTTTAAACCAAAGTTTGAATTTTTTTTCACCATTTAAATGAAAAGGAACCTAAACATGTTTGGTGTCTGAACTCGTAATGACGTGGAAAATCATAATGGAGGGTCAGTTTTAGCATTTAGTGAACATGGTATAAAAAAAAAACAAGTGTGGAATTTCACATTTTTTGCAATTTCACCGCATTTGGAATTTTTTTCATGTTTTCCAGTAAGCGATATGTTACACCAATGGTGTAGTTCAAAAGTGCAACTTGTCCCACAAAAAACAAGCCCTGTCATGGCCATATTGACAGAAAAAAAATTATTGCTCTGGGAAGAAGGGAAGCAAAAAAACAAAATGCAAAAATGGAAAATGGCCCGGCGGTTAAGGGGTTAAACAATACGTCATTTTCTGAAGACACATTCCCTTTGAAGGTGTTCTTCACTTTTGTGTAATCCTAACGCTCCTTGTAATCATTTTCCTCTGTGACAGTCACAGGTTTACTGCGACAGAGAGGAGCCAGAGGACCGTAGCCTATGATTTCTCATAATTCTGCACTGATTAGAAGCACTTCACCTTCTTATTAAATGGTGCAGGTTTCTTTTAGCAGTGCAGTGGTTAATCTGTTCAGTTGAGAGCTCTTGGAAGCTTTCCTGCATTAAGGCTCTCCGTTGTTCAGTGTTAGCCACTCCCCTCTCCTATATCCTATATAATCCGGGCCCTGGCTAGCACTCATTGCCAGAGCAAGTGACGCGCACCACATGTGTGGGTACCAGGGCTATGGGGTACTCGGCACCGAGCCCATGGAAGTCTATGGGATTTGTCACGGGTAGCTGTGGCTCGGTCCGTGGCCCTGGCGGTCATGCAATGGGGGATATTTACAGGGGATTGTAGATGATTATTCGTGACGCCACCTGTGGTTTCTGATCACTAAGACCAGCGCTGCTGAGCAGATCCCCGAGGGGACGTTATGGCAGCCAGGTGACGGGTCCCCCACAGGCGGGACCGGTCCCCCAAAGTCTATGGCGATGATGCAGGGTGCAGATAAATGAAACAGTCTCACACAAGGCAATCTCCTTCCATACCTTTTACTTGTAGGCGTTTCAGGCAGGTCCCGGGGAGCTGGCCGGGGTGGAGAACGCACACCCGGAATAACAGCCGAGCAGGCTAGAGGCCTCCTTTAACTTTACATATCTGTGAGTCCAAACTTGCCTGAAGCGAAGTTAACTCTGCAATCTCCAGCTAACTCCATAGCTGTAACGCCCGGCCGACTTTGTGGTAGAGCCTTCTAAGTGGTGAGAACAGAGTCCTTCCAAGCTTGGCCTAGCTAAAAGTCCTTGTTCCCTCTGACTCCGTTTACGTATCAGCGCTGAGGGCTACCTTCTGCGACTTGTAGTCCAGAAAGCCTCCGGTTATCTTGTTACTAGGCTTGAAACACTAGCAACGCTTCGGACCCCGGTGTCCGGTGAATTAGTGCAGGTAAACCGGTACCTGTAGCACTTCTCTATCTTCTCCACTGTGCCCTTCGCCCTGCTCTTGCTCTTAACATAAGCACTGCAGCATAGATGTAAAAAGTCAGCTTTTCTTTAGAGCTCACTGAGCAGCTCTCAGTATCTTCCAAGTCCAGGATGAACTGACACTGGACTGCACTGTCCTAAGACAGGAAACAGACTGAACTGAAATCTCTCTCTGACTCTGCTACGTGTCACTACCTTATATACCCCTGGTGGGTGTGTCTAAAAGTGTGAGTGACGTGAATGCATATCAAGCTTTTGCTGTTACCTTTCTGTGCATTCTCCTGGATTATGTGTGCCTGACATAGCTGGGCCACACACAAGCTCATACTGCATGGTTGTAGACGGTGGTTGATGGTTGTTGTTTGATAAGTCATTTGGTGGATTTATCTGAGAATGTTGTAAGGTTTTGGGTGTGTGCTAATTTACCCTTCTTTTCCTAATTTGGTTTTTCCCCATCCTCCACTCCCCTGTGTTTACCTCTGTTGTTTGTGTGAGTATATTTGAATTATTGATGTTTTCCTTTATCCCTGTTTGTATTACCTTGCTAGTCTGGTTGGTGTATTAAGGTACACTACTACTCTTCTTTTCCTTTACGGTACATTTCTACTTTCCTATTCCCTAACGTAAGGGACAGTGAAGGAACCCCTGGCCCTGGGATACCCGACAACAGTCATGACAGTGACACAAAGATGAGAATTCCCTAATATGGTAACCCTATCACTATGAAATGTAGTCGTCCACTAAAGTTTGATACTTTTTAAAGACTGAAAAAATGGACTTACTCTTAATGACCGTCTTCATCTCATAAGGATATACACTATATTCAAGTCAGTAGTTTAACTCATTATGAATGAAATGATTCATGACCAAAACAGGTGAAACAGTTGACATCAGTTACAAAGTTCTCAATTCAATCCTATTAGGTCCAATTTGATCCAGTAAGAATGAAGCAGATTTTTACTGTCCAATTTTAAGCATTCATCTATATAGAAAGTCATATTAAAAAAAAAATAAGTGCAAAAGCGTAAGTGATTCCATTATCCATCATTCCATTGATTTCTAAGCTATGGTAATAAGATCTGACCATAGATCAAAAAACAGACAGGTCTTGTCAATCATAAACTGCTTCCATCACCTTGAAAGACAAGTGATGGATCTCTTTGTCCCTCTGAGGTCAGTACAAAACATTTCTTATACTTTTTTGGTTAATTTTGTTATAAAAAATAATCGGAACAAAATGACAAATTAATATCTTTATGATCCCTTATATCAAAGAAAACCCTTTAAAAAAGGTTGTTTATAAAATTGTTCTGCTACTGACCTGCTAGTGGTTAACTTTAATCTGCACAAAAATGTTACAGCAAATTTTCAATTCCTCTACAACACCTTTACAGGTGAAATGAAACATTGCTTACTATTCACGGAAATATAATGCATGGATATGCTGGGTCTTCCAGAAAAAAACATTTCATTGAAGTCCCTGTCTTCTCCGGCTAATTGATAGAGTTCCCAAATGCCCTTAATACAGTATTAGAACATGGATTATCTAAATCTGACATTCACATTAAATAATGCATAATGTTAAGATTACATTCAAGTTGACACTATCTTTAATGATCTTTAATCATCATTAATGACTATTTAAGAATCAGAGGCATGCACCAAGAAACAAATTCCAGTTTTCTAATGATTACTCTTCTTTTAGCAATTTCAGTATATCAGTCTGAATAAAAAATTGCCTTCCCTTTCATTTGTATATTTAGACTACTGATCATCAAAGCATACAGGGCTTGAGACAATAGCGGACTAATTCTATAATCACCTTTGGGTCCCAGGAGACCCCATTGCGGTGCCATAGCATTTTTGAAACCTGGGGCACTTATGGGGGGTAGTTGTGCAGTATATTTGCATTAAAATTTGAGTAAGCTGATGATTATATAGAATACTGAAAATCCCAATACTTAGTGCTTCAGTTGATTCATACTGAGATTATTGTAATATCGCTACTACAGAGTTTACGGAGGTTGTAAATCATAGCTGTCTTCATCCAAAAGCAGCACTACACATGTCTACAGGTTGTCCTTGGCATTGCAATACAGCCCCATTCATTTCAATTGAGCTGAGCTTCTATATTATATAAAACTGATGTGTAGATGTGATGCTGTTTTTGGAAAAAAGTATCTACATTTTTCTAAACCTGTAGTATCCCTTTAAATAAAATTATGCTTCTATTTTGGATATTTTCTTTTGGATTGAGGGTTTATCTTGTATTCAAAGTCATGTCCTTTTGTTTGACTCGAGAAAGTCTTGCTGGAGTTTGCTTTTTGCTTGGCACTTTTTCTCCCTCCCAAACCCCTTTAATTTTTTGAAGCCTCTTCCTCTGACATATATTCAATTGTAAATAGATTGTGAGAGCAGATAGCAAACATCAGCATCTGCGTCTGAATCTTAAACACATTTCGTCTTCCATGGAACAGAATGCTGCTCCAGACATTTTCTAGAGGCTGATGTCCATCTTCATTATGTCTGTCCCATTCTCTTAAGTTTGTGACGATCCCTGAAAACCACACTCCATCAATTCTTGGCACTAAGGTGGAAATGTCTCCATGAATTTACAGTTTCTGATTTTACAGCCATTTCTTTTGATAGGCCACATGCAATGTGAGGTTTCTCAAATTTGTAGTTATTTGTAATGTAAAGCAGTAGAGAAATAAGAGATAAAAATAACAAAACAGAAATCTCCATCTTTTTCTGTTTGTTATACAGAAAATCAAAGAAAAATGTGCAAAAAATATTTTAAACATTGCCCTAAATTAAATTTTTTTATAGTATATTCTAATGTTTCAGAATTTTTAGCAAGTGAGGGAAGGGAAGGTTTCAAAAGTCAAAAAAGGAGGGTAGAGATGAGGACATCTCCAATAGGAGCATCGCTGTCATTCCCAGGAACCTTTCTCAATTTTAGAGAAGGTACTGTCATGTGTGCATCGCCACGAAGATCATCGCGGTTGCACATTCTGACTTCTCACAGCTGAGTAGCTGTTTCTTTGTGTTTGGCAGTTAGGGAGTTAATTCTGTCTGTGCTCGGTTCTGGCACTGGGTGCAGTTTCTCCCGGCTGCAATTGATTATTTGTTGATTGGTTTCCTTTAAATCCCTGGTTGTCTGCTTTGGGAGTTGCCAGTGAAATCTCTCATTCAGATCACAGATAGGATTGAATCTGTATAGACTCTAGTTGAGAGCTCCTTAGTTTATTAAGCTCACATTGTTTAGAGTTTTATATCCCAGACCATTTTATGTTCATTCGGTGTTTGAGTGTGTATGCAAGTCTGTGTTTGCGTTCTCTCCTGTCTGTCTTATATGTCTAAACTGTGTATTTAGTTTATATCAGCCCATATCCCTGTGGTGGTAATCAGGATCCTTCTTAGGACTAGATTACAGGGTTCAGGGTTTGATAGGAGACAGGGTTAGGCTGGAGACTTGGACCTCTGAACCATTATCAGTACCTCCAAGGTGAGGGATTAGTTAGGACCCCAGTTTAGGGTCAGGTTAGACCCCGGTCCTGCTCTTTCCTGTGACAGCGTTACAAGTCCTCAAGATTCACCCACAGTTCAACGGATATCGTGTCAGGTAAATCTATTCTATACTTTCATGTTGATGTTGCTAAACTATATGTTGTTTAGAGTGTTGTCCCTGTAAGAATAGTTTACTGACATTGTACACATATCATTAGACAGCGTGACAGGTACGTTGTTAAAGACTTGTTATAATGGCAGCAGTCATTAGGAGGAGTATGATTTAAAATTATGTAATTAAGTAGGTGTAACCCATATTATGGGACTTCTCTGAACCTACAGACTAATGAAATATAGATGTTGTATATCACTACACTATTGGATAATATTACATACTGGAGGTTACTTATTTTTATATCACATGGCTACTTTCTAAAATGTAAAGATAAAGTGATCGGTCCATTTTTTAAAAACATATATTAAAAATGCCCCTCTTTTAGTTTAAGTCATCACTATCCAAATACAGGGACTGAGCATTTGTCAACTCCCTAATCACAAAGAGTCTGTACCTATAGGACAACAATGTAGAGAAGAAGAGAAACAGGGAGGAGGAGCCATGGTCAAGTTTCCACACCCCTGAGGAGCCCAAAGTGTTGTTCTTATGATATAAGCATCAATGACTTCAACAAACTGAGGTTTTTAGCCTTCTGGACTAATCATTTGACCAAAGATGAAAAACTGTTGCACATCTTCACCTACATTATTCAAGTACTGAAATCTTCCTTTACTTTTCCTCCTCGACTCCCCTATAGTCCTACTTTGCATACATTTTCAGAAATCAGTTAATGTTCTCTCTAGCCAAGATAAGGTTACTTGCTATGTCTCTCAACCAGATACATTAGGAAATTAGTAAATCAACCTTCTTATTTAGTTCCTATCAGATTCATGGCCTGCTGGTATTAATATCACTTTCAGGATTATACTCTTATGACTTAAACAGTAAAATTAATTAAAAAAAATGTGATTTGAAATTGATAGGATCCTGTAAAATTTAGGGCACTGTGGTAGACTCAAGTCAATAAATGACTTAGCAGAAAAACAAAAAATTATGGGATACCATATATACTCAAATATAAGTTGAGTTTTTTAGCACTTTTTTGTGCTGAAAAAGTTCCCCTCGGTTTATACTCAAGTAAGGGTCCCAGAAGATTGAGGGAAAGAGGCAGCGGCTGAGCAGCAGGTCACAGGAGGTAGGATCTGGTTGCTGCGACTAAAGCAGGTGCCCGCTGGTAAAGAGAAAAGAATATCCATTGCGCTCACATGTTTTTTTTATGTTTTTCTGATGGGGGCCATTCATACCAGGATAGGGATGAGGAGCCATGCATACCAGGATAGGAATGAGGAGCCATCCATACAAGGATACGGATGATGAGCCATGTATACTAGGATAGGGATGATGAGCCATGCATACCAGGATAGGAATGAGGAGCCATACATACCAGGATAGGGATGAGGAGCCATGCATACCAGGATAGGGATAAGGGGGCCATGCATACCAGGATGGGGATGAGCAGTCATGCATACCAGGATGGGAATGAAGAGCCATGCATATTAGGATAGGGATGATGAGCTATGCATACTAGGCTAGGACTGAGGGGGCCATGCATACCAGGATAGGGATGAAGAGCCATGCATATTCGAATAGGGATGATGAGCCATTCATACCATGCATGCCGGGATAGGGATGAAAAGCCATGCATATTAGGATAAGGATGATGAGCCATGCATACAGGGATAGGGATGAGGGGGCCATGCATATCAGGATGGGGATGAGGGGGCCTTGCATACAAGGATGGGGATTAGGGGACAATGCATACCAGGAATATATTCGAGTTTTCCCAGGTTTCTGTAGTAAAATTAGGTGCCTTGGCTTATACTAGAGTCGGCTTATAAGGTAATTAATGAAATTATTTTTTTTATTTCTCTTCAATATTACTTTATTTTTCTACTAATATGTAACAATTTGTGGTCAGAATTAGTCACATTGAGTTTTAGAAATCAGACAACCCCACCCCCTTAAAAAGGTGGTTTGAGATTTGAGAAATGTGCCTTCTTTTTTCTAGAAATAGTGCCATGGTTGCCCATGGATTGCTCCTGGTTACACAATCTCAGATAGTCATATTCACCTAAACCTTATACATTTTTTTTCTGAAAACATGGGTGGGCACTTAAGTTAGAGGATTTGGCCAACTGCAGGCCAATAAATGTACTATATTTTTTACAAATTGTTTCAGAGTTTACCACCATTTGTGCTCATATTTCATTTTGCGGCACGTCATATTCAAGTTGGCTATCGGTTAAAGAAAGCCTCAATATATCCCTATTTACAGCAGATATATTGACTTTTAGGTTTCTAATATGTCAGTAGTACCTTGTCCATTTATTTTTTCTTTTTTTGGGGGGGTTGTTGAGGTGAGGGGGAATTTCTTGGAAACCATAACCAAGTTGCTGATGGTGGACTTGATATCCTATTTCACTGCTAAGTACAATAAGATCATACTGTACCTGTGGGCTTGACTGCCTAATTAACACTGTGATGACCTCCATCAAACTGGCACCGCCGATATTAGTTGGCCATAAAATCAGTGAGTAGCAGCTTGTTAACTGTTTCCATGTAACAGTGGGAATTTATTTTACTCTGACTTTCTACTCTGTAAAATAAAAAAAGTAAAGATGAAAATGGTAAAAAAATGTAGAAGGATGTGCGATTTTACTGCCTTAGGAGCCAATGTTAATTAAAAGTGGGACATCCCTTTAAATTAAATTATACTGATATATTCATTAGTCTCCAGTTACAGAGTGAATCAGAGAGAATAAAATCATCTCTCGGCAGAACATTCAAGGTTTTATAATGTGAGTTTAATTTTATAATTTAAGGCTTCATTTATGGCCCCCTATAACTACGGTGCACTGTGAATATTATAAATTATTATGGTTCCATTTTAGAAATTTGGCAGTTCAATAACTTACACAGACTCATGGTCCAGGATTACATTCAATTTATTATTATGTAAAAAATGGATGAAAGTGATGCTAAGTGTTACTTAAAGTCGATCTTAAAGGAAAGCAATCTGTAGTATCGTACCTCCTAGGCTGTCTATATGGCATGAAGGACATAGAAAGTTGAATAAAATTGTACCTTGATATCTGCAATCTGATGTCTTATTCAAGAAAAATCCAAATTTTTCTTAATATGTACATGAGCTGTTAAGATCTACGGGCCGGACATAGATCTTCCAGAGAATCTGCCTCCAGATTTTATTTAAAAGGGGCAGTGTGAGACATGTGTATCAGGAGAGCAGATTGTCAGCCATTACATATCTCACACTGGTAACGTCCTCTTTTATTTGAAATAATCTGGTGGCAGATTCTCAGGGAGATCTATATCCCGCCCATAGATCTTAACAGCCTATTTACATATTAAGAAAAATGTGGATTTATCAGGAATAAGAAATGAGATCTCCAATGTAAAGGTATCATTTTATTTAGTTTTCTATCATTTTATTCAGTTTTCTATGACCTACATGTCCATATACAGAAGATGGCTTATGAATGTTGATCAAACTGGCATTCCATTTAAGTGTTTTGCTTATGTTTTGCAATAAGATTCATGTTGTCCAATTTCCATCATAAGGAATTAATGTTAGGTCCATGCAACCATGACCTATACATATATATACTCTGCCCACTTCCTGTTTATATTGCTCTGCCCCAATAGTGTTAGTATTCTCTGTAGTTTTGGAATTCTGTTTATGAATCAGAAAGTTCAGAATGAACATTCTTATTGGTCTCACCCTATAGTATATGATATAATTGTTTTTTGACTGGAACATAGAAAAAAACAGAGAGCCTATTTCCTTTTATTATCTGACATCCTCAGTTGTTTTATCAATAAACTCTTTGTAATCACTTGTCTTTCAATATCCTGAAATTGACAGTATAATAAATTTCTCTCTGTATAGATTATAATTTATCCATTGATGTATTTCACTGGTATAATGCGCTTCAGGTTGTTTCTTTACATCAGGCTCATAAACTTTAATTACACTTTGGCAAATCACTGTCATAAATAATAGAATAAGCAGTCTCCACCTCCGCTATATCTGTAAGGCAGCGGTAAGATTACATGTACAAATCTACCTGGAATTCAGACCTACTATCGCATAAATAATAATCATTCCCAAAACTAAGTGACATCCACAGATCCTCAATTACAGTGTCTGAAGTATCAATATCCTCATAACCAAGTCCATCCATAGATCCCCTCATAACATTGTGGCACCCACAGATCTGCCATAATACTGTGGCATCCACAGATCCGCCATAACAGTGTGTCATTCACAGATCCTCAATTACAGTGTCTGAAGTATCAATATCCTCATAACTAAGTTCCATCCATAGATCCCCTCATAACATTGTGGCATCCACAGATCCGCCATGACAGTGTGTCATTCACAGACCCCCCATAAAAGTGTGACATCCACAAATCCCACATAACAATGTGTCACCCACAGATGCTGCATAACACAGTGTCATCCACAAACCCACATAACAGTATCCTCCACGGATCCCCATAAGAGTACATCATCCACAGATCCCCAATGACAGTGTATTATCTACTGATCCCCCATAACAGTATATCAACATATTTCCCTTAGCAGTGTATCATCCACAGGTCCCCCATAAAAGTGTGTCATCTGCAGATCCCGTAACATGGGTTTTAATAGCCGTAGGATATTTCAGCAGTTAATGGAGCTGAATTTTGAATCCATCTTCATTTATCTAGACAATGTCATCGTTCATGCACCTGTGTGGCCCAGCTGCGCTTGGTGACACATGTTCCCTGGA
>VIAB01007093.1:0-41156 GCA_009801035.1 Oophaga pumilio | reverse complement strand
CTCGTTAGCGATCTCGCTTAGTGTGGCATACCCTTAAGGGAACTTTTGTTAATTTTTCGAATTTACTGAGATAATGACTTTCGGGTTTTCATTGGCTGTAAGTTGGCTGTAATCATCAACATTAACAGAAATAAACACATGAAATGGATCACTGTGTAATGACTCTATGTAATAAGGTTGACTTTTTGTATTGAAAAACTGAAATAGATTTTGATGATATTCTAAATTTGTGAGAAGCACCTGTATGTTCTGGTGGTATGAGTGCATTTTTTGCAAATTTTAAATAAATCTGACCGTGACAAATTCTATAGTGCAATATGAAGGTTGGGTTAGGACGTATGGACCAGGTACATGTCTCGACCGCTGGGCATGTGCCTGTTGACCAGTTGACGTCACGTAAAGCTGCACGTATCAAGATCACTGTGCTGCCAACTCATTGGCCGCGTTATCTTATCTGCTAGGTAACGCTGTTTGCACAACGCCTTGTGCTAGGGTAGAGTTGTTTGTACTCAAATCAGTTCCCTGCTGACAGTTACTATACCTTGAAAGGGTATATTTATACTAAATTCCAAGCTCTTTCAGCAATTTTATGGTTGTATCTCAATTTCTTATTATGGCAAAAATAACAAAACAGATTCAATAGGAGCCGATCTTTCATTGTGAAGGTGCTTCCAGACTGTCCAGCATCTGGGAGATGTAAGTTACGCCTTCTCCTAGCCAACCACACCTACCTAAACTCATTTCAGGTGCCCTGAGCAAATACCTTCCAAGGAATGTAAATGATCCTTTGCTGCTGACCAATAAACATATGCATGAGCTAAAAATCCTGTGACTGAGAGTGACTCCTCCAGCAGAGGCGTTCTGTACTACTGACCTGTCAGCAAGGCTTCAGAGGTATGGAAAAGCTCGTAGACTGTAAGTTTCTCTTCTTTTGAAATTACAAATCTCGTTTTGTATTGAATAGAATGGGAATGTGTAAAATGTGATCTGTCGCAGATAATTCTACGCCTCTCATTCATTCTTACTTGTTTTAATATTGACTGTAAATTTGTAACCCCTGTGTAGTTTTACCATGTTCTTATATCTCATGTATTATTCTGTCTTTTGTTTTTTTTTTTTTTCTTTAGATATGTTATTATCCTAGTGGTATACGGTCAAAAGATAGAAATTGATGAACACCGGATAATGTAATGTGAGCATATTTCTAAGTAATTGTATCCGCTAATAAGGTATAGAAAGGTTAAATTATTTTCATTAAGTCACTTCTGAGTGTAGTTTTGTACATATGTGTGACCTTAAAGTAGATTTCACTCTTAAAGGGGGTTTTCTTCTTTTGAACGACCTTTTAACACCTTTGAGAAATGTTACTGAGATAGATATAGATATCAGTGCTCTGATACGGGTTACCTTGACGTTTGGTAGAGCGGCTTAGTATACATTTTTTTGCAAAAAACATATCAACCAAATACCCTGTTTTTTATCATCTTTTTACTAGCAGTTGCTGTTTACTATTACTTAATTACAACAGAGTATTTTTATACGTTTGTTTTACTGTGCTTTTCTATGTTTCAGTCTTTTGGTGGTGTGAACACTGTCCTACTGACTTGTTCACTGTGTGCATGGCTCATGTGTTTGTATTTAGATTAGGAAGTGTTTCCTAAAAAAAAACAAAACAAAAAAAAAACATTTTCTGTCTGATTTTGATAGTTTTTAATAGTTTACAGTTGGGTCCAAATTGTACCATCTCTACGATCACCGGTGTTGGATGTAATCTAGTGTTTTAGGTTTTAGTAGATGACTATGTCTTAAACATGTGATTTCATAGTCCATATGGTGAATAATGCTAAAATCAGTAAACTTGTTGACCTTTTTATGAAACTTCTTTGGAAATCCTTGACATTCGGTCTGTACATGATTGCCCACACATACAGGAAACGCCTGTCTATATTCCTGCCACAGCTTCCATACAGTCATTTTTGGGCACACAGGGCTGATATGGAATTATAGAGCAGTGTTAAGGTACTGTCACACTAAGCGAGATCGCTAAAGCGTCAGCGATTTTATGACGCAGTAGCGATCTCGTTAGCGACTTAGCTGTGTGTGACATAAGGGGTGATGGGGCCCCTGCTGAGATGTTGCTGATCGCTTATGAACGTTCTGAGCCGTTTTTTTGTCGTTGGTGTCCCGCTGGTGAGCCTGAATCGCTGAGTGTGACACCTTTTATGAACTACTTCACCAGCGTCGCAGGTGGGACTAGGTTTTCCCAACGTCCGCAGAGGTCGTTATACAGATCGCTGATCTCTGATGAGATCTTTGTGTTTGGAAGCTACTAGTGACCACATAGCGATCGCACCAACGATCTCGCCAGGTCGTGTCGTTGTCGTGATCGCTGGTGCGATCGCTAAGTGTGACAGTGCCTTTATAGAAGAGGTTGAATACATATCAGCTCTTGGGGAGTGACTGCTACATGGAAAAACAGGTGTTTGTCTATGGCGTTGTTTTTACATGGTGTAGCACTTAACTACAGATAAGATAGTGTAACTGATAGGAGGCAGGCTAATCTTAGGTGGAGTAAACTTTCTAATCTAGTAATTAGTTTCAATTCTGTCTTAATTTTTGCTAAATCCATTCAGTTGTAAATAGTTTTTTCTTTTCTTTAATGTGAATTAATTGAAAGGATAAACAATGGTCTGTGTTGCTCTGAGTTTCTTTACCTGTCTTTGCACTGGAGGGGTCAGTAAGCACAATGTATGCATTGTTCTGGGTCTAATCCCATTATATGGCTCCCCTGACTCTTTGATTTTAGACTGTGTAACCTGTTTGTTGTCTGTCTCCCACTTAAGACTCTCAGCAGGCTGTAGATATTGTTTTCATGGCTGCTCTGCAGTTCTACTATAGTAAAGCCCTCCACCCCCATGTACATTGGACTATGGCCATACATATTGGATAGTTATCGGCCGAATGATGCTTCAGCCTATTCTACCAACCGCCATCACAGCCGACTCCCATACACAGGAGCGCTCGCTTGGCTCAAGTTCTCCGGTGTGCTCTATAAACAAGAAGCCACCATTAACTGGCATCTTATTTCAGGAAGAACAATGCAATCGGAGGTTCAAAAACAGACATGCGCGAACGACATCTCCCCCCGACACCCTCGCCAGCGCAGCGCCCACATATATGGTAGACCATCAGCCAAATCCGTCGATATCTGCTGGTTCAGCCCGCTTTAGTCTGTTTATGCGGGCCTTTACATCAACCAAATCTGCTGCTATCGGCGGGCTTGGACGATCGTCTACGACTTCCCACTACAAATGATGCAGGACAAAAGGTTCTGACATCTCCGATTTTGGGCTACCAAATCCCTTTGCTCTCTGTGAGATATCCTCTGCCAAAGAAGTATTCTGGCAATATAGTGATCAGCATAAGGTACAGTCCCTTTTAAAAGTAAGATTTTAATAAATATCTAACTGAATACAAGAACAATTTTTCAAAATTTTGAGAAGACTGAATTACACAAAATATTTATACCCAGAATATGAAAGTAAGGTTAATATAACTCAATACAAAATCTTCAGTTTTAATCAAAGTAGTTGATGCAAAAATTACTACACTCCACATCAAAAACTGCATCAAGTATTTTGTGATTTTTTAAGGACCACACAGTCTAATAAGCATGGAATGAACAAGTTGGCGACATTACAACAGCTATCTTTTTTTGATTTTTCAAGAGCAACCTCTTTTAGAGCTTGGATGCTGGATGTAGAGTGATGCTGATGCTCAACTTTTCTTCAGAATTCCCCATATGTTTGATTGGGTTCAGTACAGGAGACATGCCTGCCCACTGAATCATTTTCCCCCTGCTCTTCTGAAATGCAACGGTTGTCTTAGATGTGTATTTTGGATCAGTGTTATGTTGAAGTGCACGTCTACCAAGGGCACAGAATTATGGTACCATCTTCTTTCACTATAGAGCAGTACATCTGTGAATTCATGAAATGTAGCTCCCCAACACCAGTAGCACTTATGAAGCCCTTTGTAAGGACACTGCCACCACCATATTCCATTTTAGGTACCATACATTTTTCTTTGTGATCCTCACCTCTGCGATGCCATACAGTTTTGAAGCCATCCTTTCAAAAAACAGTTCTTGGTTTCATGCCACAGAGTATAGAGTCCCAGTAGTCTTCATATGTTTCAGCACGGACCCTGCAAAATTGTAGCCCAGCATTCTTGTGCATGGGCTTTAGGAGAGGCTTCCTTCATGGACTACACCCATACATGCCATTCCTCTGCAGTGTATGCCATTTTTGTCATGGAAAAAAACTCGCCCGAGTTTGGCTTTCTACTTTTATAGCTAACCGCTATGAAATTGTCTGTTGCTTTTCTTTAACCCCTCTCGACGCTGCTATTTAGATGTTAACTTCCGTGGTCGGCCTGGATGTCTCGGAGATGGCTGCAGTTCCATCTTTGTTTGATCACTTTTTCTACTGTATTCTGACTCCTAAATAAAGCTTTGCTGACCTTCTTGTAGCATTCATTATTCTTGTGTGTTTAAAAAAAAAACTTTCAGGTCTTGTGACGTTTCTCTTCTATATGGTGCTGTTGGTGACAGCATGAAATGGGAAGGGGTTTTCTTTAACACTTTTTCATAGTCGTCTGTCTGCTGGACACCCGATAAATGAATAATTAGACTTTCCTGTGGTTGAATTCTTGCTAGCTAGAATTTTGTAGTCTAAACTCTACCTTTGCTCCGAAGACTTTTTTTTTTATTGGAAAATACAATTTTTTGCAACATGGTCTCGAATGCATTTGTTAAAAAAAAAAATTCATTTTTTGGCGTGCTAAATAAATAACAAATCTTGTTTGCAATCAACGGTCCACATTTGTTGGAGTTTTCTTTTTGTATAGTATGCTATCTCATAGAAAATATTAATTCTGAAAGGAAACTAAAGGTTAACTAATAAATCTGTTGGGGTGTACTCACTTATGCTGAGCTACGTCATTCTCATAAAGAACACGAGCGGTCGGCAAAGCAAGTGTTCTTGTGTAAGGAGGGGGGTCGGTAGAGATGGCTGCCAAGAAAGCCTAATTTGGGCCACAGCTATCTATTGTGTATGGGGCCCCTAAAAACTAGATTATGGCCATGAAAACATTGACATGATTGTATGTACCACAGCTCAGTAATCTGAAAAGGAACTGTGTAATGCTGTGTTTCCCCTTTGGAGGCACTGTACAGAAATTGAACACTTGCTCATGCAGAGATCCCCAACCTGTAGCTCCGGAGCCACATGTGGCTCTCCGCTCATTTGGTGCGTTAGCGCCAGATCAAGAAAACGGCTAGGAAGGGCAGGTCTTCAGATGATGTCCTTTTATGAGTAGCCTCACACAGAAGAGCAGATCTGGCCTTGTGGTTGGAGAGAAATGAAAGAGGTATCCTCATCTCCAAGATCCTGTCCTAATATGTAGTAGGTGTAGTAATAATATTAGTAAATGCCTCCAATTAGAAATGTAGTATAGTTCTTCACATTCGCCATGTCGCTTACCTAATATAGGGCATCGTAGTAACTTAAATATCCATGGTTATGACTACTTATACCGTGACATATAGCTCTTAGCGGTCGTAACCAAGTTGGATTTTTATGTGCAGAATACCAATTTTTGCGCTAAAAAAACAGCTTCAAATCTGCACCAAAAATGCATAAAAAATTTGTCAAGTGCAGCAAATAAGCGCAATAATCAGACAAGGTTTCTGTTGCATATTTTGGTTTCAGACATCTGTAAGAAAAAAATGGCATTTGTGTATGTGGGAGCTTGGTCCTAATGGGAAATTAAAAAAATAAATAAATAAAGCAATGTTTGAAGAAAATAAATAATTTAAAAAAAAATGAAAAGACATGGCCTTTTTTTTTTTTACAAGCTAGAAAAGGAAAATTTTAAGAAAGCCTCAAGAAGCAGTTTGGTGAGTCGTGCAAGAGGAAAGGAAATGATTAAACCTATAGCTGTTATTGCAGAAGTGTCCAACAATTCCCATTGCCGTCACCTTAGCCATTATTGTGCTATTAAACACGTAAGATTGCATGTTATAAATTTACCCAAATCATGCAAGGTGCAAAGATCTCCTCTTCGCCCTAAACCCTGGTTAAACATTTGAATATTTTTATTACATTCACCTGGCTCCGCAGTCGGTGACGGGTCATGTAATCCTGAACAGTCACTGTAAACCTTTATTTCACAATTCTTATAAAGGGTTATACAAACACTTCAGATCAGAGGTCACTTTCCAATTGCTGCACTTTGCAGCCTTGTTCTGCCGATCTGACAGAAATACAGATATGAAGATTGGGCCTCCCCAGCCCCCCACCCTGAAATCAGCAGCGGGTGAAATGCTCGCTGTGTACAAGTCAGTCATTGGTACCTGGGATTAATAAGTAACTTCAAAAGCGACCAAGCTTTCTGCAGAGCAACACATAAGCAGAAAAGGTCAGATATGGGAGCATTTAGGGCTAGGGGTAAGAAAACACTACAACTTGGGGTATCGCGTACCTGGTGCAGAAATGTCTGCACCTTTGGGAATCCTCAGTGTGCAGTGAGCGCTATGAGGATTCACAAGTCTGCAGTCACACGCACGAGCTGCAGACCTGTAGCTTAGGATCAGACGAACCCTTTAAATATTTGATTTATTGATACAGAGAATTATGAATGATGGCGAGGCTCAAAGCTCACTGCCTCAATTGTGTTTTGCAGTCCAGAAAAGGCTAATTTACCACTGATCGTGTCTTTTATGCACCCATAAATTGTGATCAGCACATGCGCTCATGTGAAAAGCAGATTGTCCTCTTCCTATACGAAGCACATGGACACTCAACCTAGCCAAGAGTGCATGTGCTTAGGGGGAAAAACTTATTTTGCAGTGTCTAATATATTACCACAGTTCAACTGTTGCCATAACAGAAAATCCAAAGTGTGGTCTGCTAATTAGAAAATGTGCATTACCATGAGAAGGGACCGTACTGCTAGATTTCCATCAGGGTAAATTGGGAAAATCCAGTCTGACCTGGTACATTTTGCCTCTGGGTGTAGAGGTTGAGAGATTTTGCTGCTTAATGGTGAACATGATTGTGGGACTCCTAAATTTAAAAATAAATTAGGTAATTTTATGGACAAGAAAACCGAAGTAAAAGCCATAAATCGATTACTTTTATGGTGTGCTGCTAATGTACACAGCCTTTGCCCCTCAATTGTGGCGAAAAAAACCTGTCTATTTTGGACTGTAATATGTACTGTGTGTGGATTGGATATACATGTGTGCTTGTATATATTATGAAATTGTGTGTGTAATTGGGAAAAAAATAAAGTGTGTGAATGTATATAAAATGTGTATGTATATGTGTGATTAGAAAAAACAATCCTATGCAGCTCCCCTTGAGTAACTAAATTGATAGTGGGCGAGAAGCAGCCACCAGACCAGCCTTTTTGACTGGTCTATGCGGCTTAGTCCTCGGCAGCTTTTAAAGCTTTTTTTTTCTCAACGCATTGCTGTGTTTCAGAGTCATATATGGCTGCCATGATACATCTTTGAGCGTGCATCCCCAATATCCCTGTAGTGCTGTCGGCTGTCTTTTGTAGCTTATGATACATCTAGTGTCTGATACATGCTGCCCGTGGTTCAGGCAGGTATCAGCAGTCAGGTTCCCTTTAAGTAGTTTCTTGAGCTACAGGAATTATGGAGCTGTAGTGTTCCCTGTATAGCAAGATTTGTAATCTTTATACCACGTGGTCAAGGAACGATTATGGGAACCCTTACGTTGGTCACAAATATCTGTATTTCTATAAGTTGACGTGCATTTTGTTTCCATGTCATTCATTGGATTTCTACGATTCAATATTCTGACACTGGTCTCTACACTCGCACCTCCATTAACTTTAACAATCATTCTCTGCATAGGCTATTCCTTTTATCTTGGGAAGGAGGAAGTTCACACAATAGTACTTATCTTTTTCCTGTTGTCATCTACCTAATAGTCTACTAAGCTAAAGTTATGATATGGTGTAAAATCCGGGAACATTTGTTTTCCATCTCCCCTCGACACTTGACCAATAATATGTTGAGAATACGATTCATTTTTTCATCTTAAGTAGCCATTTCATTGGAGGAAGAGGCTGACTGTAGCTTTCTTCAGTAGATCTATTACCGATGTCCAGAAAATTACTAGTTTGACAAACTTAAAGCTGTTGTATTGTGCAGGTGTCATTGGTTATTTTGGTATAGTATTTCACGTCTGACCATATATTTCAGCAATAAAGGCTGCAATTCATTTCAGACTGTAATTAGGGTTCACAAACTTCATGTGTTTTTCCCTTGGCACTTCGGTGATGTGGCATTCACCGTGACAACGTCATTCGAATAAACAAATTAAAAGTATAATTGTGCCCTGAAGCTGGTAGAACCAGTATGTCAACCAACTGCTCAGGATCCACATCAGCCACGTACACTTGTGTATGAATCCAGATCACAGAGATTAGATATTTCCCCAAGAAAAGTAAATTCCTGGGATGCAGAAGCAAAGTAGTCAAAACCGAAACTCCCAGAAGGACCATAAAATGGCCTTGGTAAATTGTGAGTCTTGCGTAAAATCCTTCTAAACTGTGAACACTACTACTTTTTCAGGGCACAGTGTCCTTGTAGGATGTTCTTACTGGAGGTCTAGGAAGCTCCTACTTCTGCGGGAGCCAAAGATCAACTTGCGCTTTAGGGCAGGAGCAGACGGCTGTAGATTCTCTCATTCAAGGAATCATGGAATCGAGCCGATTATGGAAATCACGCTGATTTTCTCGGAGAAAAAAAATGTCTTCATTCTGACAGTGCGCGGAAATCGGACTGCTCCCTGTTTTGCACAGACTCATTGATTTGCATGGCCGAGAACTTGGGCATACATCAAATTTTTTACTTAGATTTTTTTGCCTTCGACCTGTCCAAGCAAAAAAAAAAAGACATGTGCACAGTCCCATAGGCTATCATTGGTCCGAGTGCAGTCTTGTCGGATTGGACTCAGACAGCAAATATTCTCATCCGCACCTGCCCTTAGGTGGATACTGGGTTGAAAGCCCAGCTAGAAGCCAGGAACAAGACTGGCATGAAGTTATAGGTTGGATAGACGGCAGTTGATGGGTACTGATTATTATTTTTAATGCTGTGTGACATAAATAGAGCAGATTAAACATATTCTCCATACTACTGTAACAACCCTATTACCCCAATTATTCATGACTCATCATTGCAAAATGTATTGCATTTGCATGTGGACCGTGCCTATTCGGCATATATAATGACACCATTATTATTACGTGTTGGGGAGCTCCAACTATGCGCCTATTCACACAGAGGAAGCTTGTATACAATTTATTTTTCCCAATGTTCCTGCCTTGTATGAAATGACATGAATATCCAGCTTTATCTTCCATTATAATAATGACCAACATTACAAACCTCCGTGTCAATAAAACAGCACCAAGGACATCTGTAAGGAGTCTGTATCTTCTCCCCGTGTTTCCGTGGGTTTCCTCCAGGTTCTCGGTTCCTCCCACACTCTAAAGACATACTGATAGGGAATTTAGATTGTGAGCCCCAATGGGGAGTGTGATGATGATGTCTGTGAAGCTCTGTGGAATATGATGGTGCTATAAAAACGAGTGAAATCAATATTATAATTTTTTTTTTTAAAGACGTAAAATAAAATATTTGCTTTAGATAATCTTTTTTTTAATTTCCCATTCAGGTCTGTGTATTAGTAACGATGAATCAAGCAGTATTTTTACTTCCTAACTGCTGGGTGAAGGGTTTCTGCCTTCTGTTGTGCAAGTTGCTGCATGATAAGGAGTGTCTCTCACTTCCAGAGTAGCTGCTGTTTCTTCAATATATATTTTTTGTTCTATTTTAGCCAAGTTTTGTTTCTTCTTACTAGTTTACTCTGGGAAGCCGAAAACGAGAAAGATGATTTATTTTCAATGCTATTATTTAGTTTCCTCGGTATCTGTGTCTCAGATATTAACATTTTGCTCTTCTTCTTCCATAGGTTTCAGCAAGTACTGCATGACTTTGGCATAATGACAGCAGAGGATTCTCTTGCTATGATGAGTAACGATTCTACGAATATGACATCAAAGATCACAGAGGGAGTTGCCGGTGTCCCGAATGAAGCTGCTCTTTTTGCACTCATGGAACGTACAGGTTATGCAATGGTCCAAGAGAATGGACAGAGGAAATATGGAGGTCCACCACCAGGATGGGAAGGGCTTCATCCACCACGTGGCTGTGAAGTATTTGTGGGAAAAATACCCCGTGATGTATATGAGGATGAACTTGTTCCGGTCTTTGAAAGTGTGGGTAGAATCTATGAAATGCGTCTTATGATGGACTTTGATGGGAAAAACAGAGGCTATGCTTTTGTCATGTATACTCAAAAGCATGAGGCCAAGAGGGCCGTCAGAGAACTTAACAACTATGAAATAAGGCCCGGAAGACTCTTAGGCGTTTGCTGCAGCGTAGATAACTGTCGGCTTTTTATTGGGGGCATTCCGAAGATGAAGAAGAGAGAGGAGATCTTGGAAGAAATCTCGAAAGTTACAGAAGGGGTTTTAGATGTCATCGTCTATGCTAGTGCTGCTGACAAAATGAAAAATCGAGGCTTTGCATTTGTCGAATATGAAAGCCACAGAGCTGCTGCTATGGCAAGAAGAAAACTGATGCCTGGAAGAATCCAGCTATGGGGTCACCAGATTGCTGTCGATTGGGCAGAACCAGAGATTGATGTTGATGAAGACGTGATGGAGACTGTAAAAATTCTTTATGTAAGGAACCTGATGATCGAAACATCCGAGGATGCAATTAAAAAGATCTTTGGCCAGTACAATCCAGGATGTGTTGAGCGCGTCAAGAAAATTCGTGATTATGCATTTGTGCATTTTAACAGTCGAGATGATGCCGTCCAGGCTATGAGAAACCTCAATGGGACAGAACTGGAAGGATCTTGTATAGAAGTTACTTTAGCCAAACCTGTCGATAAGGAACAGTACACACGTTACCAGAAAGCTGCTAAAGGAGGCGCACCGGCCACGACTACCACCACTGAAGTTGCTCAGCCTAATTATGTTTACCCTTGTGACCCCTACACCCTAGCCTATTATGGATACCCATATAATGCTTTGATTGGTCCAAACAGAGATTACTTCGTCAAAGGTTGGTAACTGCATGCGCTTTCCTGAACAGAAGATAAAACTATTTATTTGTAGTATAATTATTTGTTTTTTACTGTACGTATGAACCATATGTAACACTTACAGATATTTATACGTTAAAGCAAATAAAGGTGTGAAGGTTGTGAAACAAGTAATATATGATATCCACCTGACCTAATAGGAAGGGTGCTGTCTGACTGCTGGGGGATCTTTTACAACTAAAATGTTCTTTTGGTCTCTTTCTCCTTATCCCCTCTGTTAAATGGTTGTGTTCCTGATTGTTGGAAAAGAATAGGGTATAATGTCCATGCCTTATTTCAGGGGATTGGGGGGGTGGATGACCTTTTACTGGGGGTTTTCATTCCTCCCAGCAGTCAGTGTGCCTGACCAAATGGGGAGGGTCCTGCCTGACTGCTGGGGTGATCTTTTACAACTAATATGGTCTTTTGGTCACCTGCTCATTATCATCTATGTTTCTGTGGTAACACTCTGTGGTTATGCAGTTGTTGGAATAGAGTTGGGTTTAATTTTTCCTCCCTTCAGAAGATGGTGGACTGGAACTGCTTTTTTTCAGGCAGTCGTTCCTTCACCCCCATCCAGCCAATTTGAACTATTAGGTTTATCCTTATTTGTCATCTGCCGTGTACTTTTTATGGTTTGATCTCCTCCCTATTTAACAACCATTAGTCCCAACCTCTCAGCCTCTTTGTAGCTGGAGGCAATATGTCTCTCCCTCCCTATGTTTTGATGTGTTACCGATTTTGTTCAAAAATAAATGTTTTATTTGGTAATTTAACTAAAGTCACAGCTGGCGCTATTTGAGACAGTGATTTGTGGAAGAGCATCGAAGGCGGACATGCCCACCGGGGTCCGGCAGCCGGCATATCTCTTCATAGTTCAACGATTTGCATCAAAGGTTTACGTTCTTATAGTTTTAAATGGAAATGTCTTAATAAATGCTGTCTGTCTTATTTCAGGTGATCGGGGCCTAGCGGCCTTTGCCCGGGTGTTTTCACTCCTCCCAGCAGTCAGACTTGTGCTTAAAGGATAAAAATTAACAATACTAATCACCTATCCAATGGGGAGGTAATAAATGCATGACCGCTGAGGGTCCTAATGCTGCCTCCCTCATTGATCACAAGAACGAGGTCCAATGTCCCCCTTTTGACTTGGGCAATGGTCAAAGCACTCCATTCAAAGTCTGTAGGACTGATGGGGACAATTGAATAATGTGGACGGAGTGGCAGTACACATGTGACCTCTGCTCTACTCCAGCCATCATTCACTTATTAGCTACATCCTATGGATAGGTGATCAATTATTTTCGTTGCCAAACCCTTTAATAGTTAAAATGTTAATGTAAATATTTCAGACATTTTTTTTTAATTATTTTAATACTAAGGTCGGGTCTACTTTAAAGAGTAACTAAACGTTTATCTTTTATTTTTCCCTTTTTTTATAATTTTGTTCAGCATGGGAAGTCATGAATCTTTGAAAATCAGTTTTAGATTTCTTAATTCCTGGAAAAAAAAAACTGCATTCAAGTTTCTTTTAAATTCTTATTTTTCACCCAGTCAATTTCTCTGCTTTTATTTGCTTTGATATCAAAATGTGTTCATTTTGGAGTACAGATGATGGCAGTAATTATGAGCTCATCATCTGTGTCTCACGAACTCTGGGGATAAGTTGCTGCTGGAGATTGTTCTGATAAGCAGAACACTGAGAGGAGGAGACGGATGCTGACCGATCACTGCCATCATCTGTACTCTAAACGACTCTGTTCTGATATCAGTGCAGGTAAATACTGAAGAAAAGCAGTTTGTTTTTTTCCATGGAATTTTTCGTTTTTACAAGAATAAATAAAAATACCCTAATAGTGATTTGTAAAGTTTCAGAACTTTCCTTGATGGAAAAAAATAAGTTTATTTACTCTTGAAGCTTGTCATTGGGTTACATTTTTTTAAAGCTGAATATGCATCATGGGGAAAAAAAATGTACCGTAATTTATTTCTGTTTATTGGCATGCTACACGCAGTATTATCCTTTATCTAACAAATTCCTCTGTCTTTCTTTCTGCAAATTTGCAAAGATCATCTCAAATTGTTATGAAGAGCAAAATTCTCCAAAAATGTTTGTATAGTCTTGAATATCATTAGCAAGCACTTTATTACGTGACATGATGTTTCATTGTTCTGCCGTCTCCATGATTGCTGACTTTTAGTTATGTGGTGCACTGTGACCTAGTGGAAGTTAAAACAGTCTAAAAATGACTGATTTGGCATTTATTGAATCCAGTAAGGTAACAACAAGTATAGTTGATGAAAATATTTAACAGCTATACTCAAAATGTAAAAAAAAAAAAAGTACAACAAAATATTCTAGTGATTTTACTAGATCCCAGATATTTAAAAAGCGACATAATTCTTGTCCTAGCACTTTGTGTACTTCTGGGTATGAGATTTTCTGACATCAAACCTGCCTGTTCTAGTATGGCTTAGGCGTTAATGGGGTTGTCTGCTTTCACCAATCTGTTGGGTGTTAAAGCTCAGTTCCTGATTTTTTTTTTTTTATTATTTTAATTTACCCTCCCTGCGTCCAATGAGGAGTCTCTGCTGCTGCCACAGTCTCAAAGTTTGGCTGCCGCACTGTTCAGGTGATATCACCACTGCAGCCAATCACTGAGGTCAGCAGCTCGTGCCATCGGTGGTGTCAGTATGTCACTACTGAAGCCAAATAGAGACCGAAGATCGACAGGTATGATGTGCTGGACCAGGAGATCGTCAGTACAGTACTGTTTGGTGGTTGTTGAGTGTTTGTTTTGGGGGGGTTTAACGTGTTTTCAACCCTTTGGCAAAAGTTTGAGGCTAAGTGCACACGTTCAGGATTATTTGCGTTTTTTCGCGGGAAACAACGCGTCAAAAACGCATGTATTAAGCATCCTATCATTTAGAATGAATTCCGCAATTTCTGTGCACATGGTGCGTTTTTTTCCGCGAAAAAAAACGCATTGCGGAAAATCTAGCAACATGTCCATTAATTTTGCGGAATTCTAGCGTTTTTCCCTCTACATTATTGACCTAGAAAGTTCAGGAAAAAATCGCGGTAAAAAAACGCGTCAAATCCGCGCAAAAAAAAAACGCAGCAAAAAACGCGCGTTTTTGCCGCAAAAAAAGTACGGTTTTGCTCAGGAATATTCTGCAAACATTCTGCAAACGTGTGCACTTAGCCTGAAAGTAGAAGCAGGCAACCCCTTTAGTGACTAATTTTTCATTATGCAGGGTAGTGAAATGGTATGTTTTCTGGTTATCTAGGGTTAAGGCTTCAGTTGTGAAGGAGTAGATGAATACATTCTTGGTGGTCTAGGTTCCGATTACGATCGGCTGCAAATATTGTTTTTGCAATATTTGGCGAATGTAATTTGAATGAATCAATGGGAGTAGAAGTGACCAAATATGTCCGGAACCGATCATCAAACAAAAATTCGGAACGAATAGGGTAGCAATATGGCACAAACATGCCAAATTCTTATTCGGCGACCGAATCTGAACATATTCGCTGAACTCAATTACTGACATCAGAACTACATCTGAGATGGACGGGGAGAGAGTAAGGACAAACTTCTGAAGAACGCAAACCTTATTGCATAGCTACGAAACGGCACAATATAACCACACAATGATAATGCAATACTCTGTATGATTCACAACTCAATCATGGGACATGATAGCAGATGTAGAGCCAATAGCACGATCGTTCTGTCCCCAGACGGTAGCAAGTTAACTATTCTGTCCCCATCACTGACTCGTTGGTCTGTATAAAATGACCAATAATGGCGATCGATGGTCATTTAACAACAGCCTGGATTAGTCTCTGTAGATCTGCCATTAGGGAGAATAAATTCCACACATATCCAAATGCATATTTACATGGTTGTATTCTGTACAAGTCATGCATGGGATTCATCTGCCCGTTTTGTAATAGAATATATAAATTGTAAATCTCTTTTAAAGGAGTTTTCCAGTTTTGGAAGACCCCTGTCCCCCCAGCTGCAGTGTGTTTTTAATAATTCAATCATACTGAGCTTTTCTTACTATCCCTAGGTAAAGTGCGTAGCCTTCGCTGCTGCTCCCGGTGCTCCTTACTGCCTGCGGTGATGTAACATTGACAGCGCTGCAGCCGATCACGGAGCTCTGCAGCTCATGATGTCGCCTCCGGCAGAGCTGTAATTGACTGCAGTGCCGTCCATGTAACATCAGCGCTGCAGACGATGAGAGCTGTGGCGGACGCGTGTACTGGACCCAGCTAGGGTGGAGAAAGAACAGTTTGTTTTTCTTAACACAAACTCTGCACAGGGCTCTGTCCCAAAACAAGAAAACCCCTTTTGATTTTAATTAAAGGTTAAACTCTCTTCGTTCCCCAGAGCTGGCAGTTGGTAAATGACCTGACCTGCATGTATCGGACGACCTGACTATGGCTTAGAAGGTCTGGCGCGTCCCATACCGGTCAGGTAGTTCTATTTGTAGTCTTGTTATGCATAAAGCTAAAAAACCTCAGGGCGCAGAAGCCTATATAAATGTGCCTGTAATGTATGAGCCCGGCAGATAAGGGAACATTACCAAGGTCACATGAACACTTTATTTCTCCCTCTTGGTCATAGTGCACCACATTTCTCCGTTATCAGTAAATCCTTGTTTGTCACCCGATTACCTTGTTGTTCTACTCTGATATAAGCAACCATGATTTGTTTTCTGATGTTTGGCATGTATTTTACATCCCACTTTTATACTAAAGCTACGATTCCTTTCTGCGCTAAAATACAAGATTTCATAATGTCTACATGTGTCGTGCTACATCGAAGCAAACGCCAGTAATGCCTCGTTCTGGTCAGAATGCAAAATGGAGAGAAAGTATTCAATATACTGAAATATCCCATAATCAAACTTGTACACATACTGCCTTAGATAGATGTGTATGTATGTATGGATAGATAGATCTTTTTTTCCCCAGATTTCTATTTTTTTATATATTGACTTTTATACATAGACTAATATTTAATAGCAAGTAACAAAAAAATATACAAAAAAATATGTAATAAACCTAAAACCACATTAAACACTGGCTCATTTTCTGATACGTTTTAAAGAATTTTTTCGCAACCAGATGCAAACTGTAAAGGAACAAAAGATCGATCACTAATATGATTAGAATTTGCATCACATTCCATATTGCGATGAAATCGACCAAATAAGAGATGACATTTGCTGGTCCCTTCTGTGCTTCTGTTAAGTCAATTGTTGAACTGTATGAAAGTGAAATATTAGTGACAAGTTTCACTGTATGGAGCCATCTGCCTTAATATCCTTATAGGAATATATGATAGAGGCAATACATACGACTAATGCTGAAATGTTTCCAAACATAAAATTCACTGTTTTGCATTCTGTCAAGAACAAGCACATATTTAAAAGGAACCTGACAGCTGATTTACGCTGCCAGGAACCATCGACAACATAAACCCAGAGTCCAGCTCTGACATTTCAGCCAGGTATGTTTTATATTCTGAAATGTGGCGGCTAAGCAAAGAAAACATACATTTAAAAGCCGCTCGGGAATCCTACTGCTATTCCAAAAGGGTGGTCCCCAGTTGCTACTCACAGCCCTATTACCCTTAAAGTGAACCTGTCAGCAGGATTTTGCTAAGTAACCTACAGACACTGTCATCTTGGTGCTATTATGCTGATTAAAATGATACCTGGGGTGAAGAAATCCGTATTGCGGTCATTGTGTAATCAGTGTTGGAACTTTGCAGCTAATGATATGTCCGTGCTCCAGAATGGGATTGTAGGCAGAGTCTTTTATCTTCCTGCTCTAGGCCAGACTGTTTGTGCTTCGAGACAGCCTGTGGGCAGGTCTCTGGCCCAGAGCAGGAAGATAAGACTCTGCTTACAGTCCATCCCCGGAGCACGAGCATCTCATTAACTGAAAACTTCTAACACTGATTACACAAGAACCACAAGACGGATTTCTTCACTCCAGGTATCATTTTAATCAGTATAACAGCGCCAACCTGACAGTGCCTGTAGTTTGCTTAGCTAAATCCTGCTGACGGGTTTGGTTTAAGTGACAAGTCTCACACTGTACACATTCATGGGGCGTGATGCAAGTGGAAACCACCAGGAATCTGCCTCTAAGGGCTCGTACACATTTAGCACTTGTAGTAGATTTTTCTGCTGCCAGAATCAGTGTTGATCGGAAAAATGCTGTGTAAAATGCTCATTTTTGATGCGTTTTTTTTTCCCCCATTCATTTGATTAGGTGAAAATCGATGCAAAAAGCACTGAAAGAACTGACACGCTGCAGATTTGAAAAAACACTTGAAAGTTCAAATCTGCAAGTAATAAATAAGCAGCGTGTGCATGAGATTTCAGAAATATCTTTCACTTTGCTAGTAGTGTAAAATGCTGTCTTTTTTCCAGTGCAAAAAGCTTGGAAAAAATACGTAAAAAACAGAGCATGTGCACAAGTCCTTAGACTAGTCACCTAAGCGGAAAGGTCCCCAACAGGCTTTTAATTTTTTTTTTATTTTTTTATCTTTATCTGAAACGTTGCAGCATTTCAGAGTAAACCATACCCGGCTGAAATGATGGAGCTGGACTCTCATACTGCCCATAGTTCGGGCAGCATTATTTAGCTGTCTGGTTCCAGTTCCATTCACGTAACTAAAGTTTACTTGTATTTTTGCTTCTTTTTCCACAAAACTGCATTTTGCTTGTGTTTCCATTTTGAAGATGACATTGCACCAGGATCTTTACTGACTATTTGTAATCTTGGGAGGAGTTAAAATCTAAAGAAAATAGAGAATTGTCCTTGGCAAGTTTTACTTAAGAAAAAATGGAGGAAATGTCAGGGTAGCCTCAAAAGAGGGACTGTGGAAAGTCTAGTATTTGCTCCTCAATGCGTGTCATTCACCCAAAATAGAAACACCCATCCATTGCTCTGCATTTGCTCATGGAGGCTTTAGCTGTGATCTCCTGTGATTTCTGATTGTGTTATGTTGGTATTACAAGCAGGCAGCATAAGAGGCAGAGGGCGAGGCGCAGCTGGCAACAGAGCCCCTGGTCCCCGGGGCACGTACCTGGGGGGATATTCGGCTGGCCGTGGCATTTATAGCAGATATCATGAAGGGAAGGGTAAACTGCAAGAAAAAGGCTTTGAACTTGTACCCAACCTGGAGTTACCAGCGGTCAACTCAGTTGCTCTTAAACCTGGTGCAGGTTAGTCCTAACATTTTACACTGATCCCTAATAATTCAATTCATTCCATCAGTGGAGAGATTTGGGTGGTGTTTATGAAAGTGGAGCATGGAAAACCAGGATTATAAAAGTGGAGATAAAATTACCAACTACACAAACAGACATAAAAACTTAATTCCAGCTCACCCAGTTGCTCTATGCTTATCCACCTTGGGCTCAGACACCGGCCTCGCCCTGACCTCACATCAAGGATAATAGAAAAAATTGGAGTCTGACTCAACAGGACTGGATTTTCCTTTTCTTTTCAAAAAAAATTATAGTGCATACAAAAGAAAATTTTCATGGTCGACATGACAGTCGACGCGTTTCGACTGCACTAAGCAATTTTACTCATGACTAATCATGAGGAAGACTGCTTAGTGCAGTCGAAACGCGTCGACTGTATGAACTATAATTTCTTTTGAAAAAGAAATGGAAAATCCAGTCCTGTTGAGCCGGACTCCCAATTTTTTTCTATTACACATACAAACACTAAACCTAAAGTCTAAATTATCGACTTTTTTCCATTGCATGCACTGTGGTGGTCCCTGTAAGTGGCCTTATCGGGTCAGGGAGAGGCCAGCTGGAGTGTTCTTCAATGGGATTGCTAATCATGGGGGCAGAGGTTTTCTCCGATTTCCCATGTGATCTGTTTTTCTAAGCTTTGTACTCTAGGTTTAGTGTTCCTTTTTAAGGCGTTGTGCGTGTTTGGAAAAATATAGAGGTACTTTCTTCCACAGTTTTACATAGTAAATTTCTAGTATGGTCACTTAGCCCCATTTTCTTTAATATGGCATGGGTGGCACTGTTTCTGACAGTAAGCAGCCATTTTTTTTTCCGTAATCTCATACAACCCCTTTATCATGGTCCATAACCTTCAAAATTTATAGAGTAAACCCATTATATATATATTTATTTGTATATTAGAGTGTAAAGGGACTGACCACAATTAGAGGCATTTGTCACGAATTACTCCACAATCCATACTTCCTAATAAGAATATTCTGCTAATGAATCAGCCTTCACTATGAGGATCTGTTCCTGATATCTGAAATTGATCAATCATTTTGTGTTCCTTGATCACTATTTCCCAATCACTCATTCATGCCTTCTTACCTGCTAGACTAACATACTATAGCTATGGTGCAAGTTGCTTTTTCCAGTCATACACTACTTCTCTCTGCCATGTAAAACGTGCATTAAAGAAGTTATTTATACAGTACAGCTAAAAAAAATGCATCTTACAGTTTATGATGATAGGATTTACATGGGACTTTGGTTATTTTTTCCTTTGGGGATAAAAACCTACAGGCAGGTAATGGTCTATTGTCGTGACGCCACCAGAAACGTGAGAATCGTTGGCAGGAGGTGGTCCATGACCACTCTAAACCACAGAGATCGTCGCTGGACAGAACAGGCAACTACCTGCCTGTAAGTTCTTAACCTCATAGGAAAAAATAAGCCACCCCTTTAATGACTAGAATTATGTACCTATTATATACATTAAAGGAACACCATACACTACAATAAATGCAAATAACTGATTCCTTTATGTTAATAGATAATCTTGTGAATCCTTTTCCAGGGATCCCCTCTCTCGTAGACTTGATGTCCATTAATTGCATGGGCTACCGTTAATCTGAATGCCGCCAGAAATGGCTTCCCTCAGCATTATCAGCTTTTTGTTCCTTTCATAGCATTGCTAATGAGACAGTTCATCTTAAATGGAGTGTCTGGTCACTTAAAATTAATGCAAAAAGACAAAACAAAATGAATAAACCCCTCTTCCCTATAATACGCACCTTAGCAATATCTTGTCAATCTCTCTACAATTCTTCACAGGTCCTCTGTACTTCGCCTGTCTGGGTGACATGTGACAACTGCAGTCAATCACTTGTTACAGCAGTGACCCAACACATCACTGCTACAGCCAGTGATTGACTGCAGAGGTCACATATCTGTCTAGACCGAGCAGGAAGAACAGAGTGATGGGGATGTAAGTGGTCGGACAGCCCCTTCCCTTCCAGCGCTGCATTACAGGTGCACTTTAGCGTCAATATCCAGACACCCCAAGGTTGTACTCTAATGGGCCTAGATGAATGCAAAACCCCATGGAGTTCTAAGTCTATTTCTTTAGAACTAAGGGTGGTCCAGTTGGCATTAAAATAAAGTTATTCCTAAAATATTACATAAGTATATTTTTCTGTATGAGGCGTAACTGTTGGAATCTTGTGACTACCTTGTAAATCCGTCAGCTGATACTCTTATGCAGACAATATACTGTCCTACCACAATTAAAACTTGCTTCCATTTGCTCAGAGTCAGCAGCATTGGTGCTAAATGGATAATTTCCAGTTAGAATTCTCGATTACCTCATATTATTTTCCACTATGTCTCACTTGGAGTCTCATCACTATGCAGCTAATATACACTTTTCTTAGCACCTTTCTTTGAGTTTTTAAAAATTACTGTCTTTACTGAACAGAATAAAAAGAATACTGCTTTACTCACTAATTTATGTATGTTCCAGTGGCCATTCCAACCATTGGCACCCAGTACTCCATGTTTCAGGCTGCTTCAGCTGCCAAGCTGATTGAAGAGGGCAAACTCCATGGGATGGAGCACATGCTCAATCCGATCACGGTGCAGACAGACCCCACCTCCGCTGTTGCTGCAGCCGCTGCTGCAGTTCTGCCATCAGGGTCCACTCCTCCATCATTTCAGGTTGGTAACACATGTAATATATGGAAATGTACAGTTAGTAACTACTTGTTATTGTGTAGGTTTATAGGAAAACTTCACCTTGTGAAATTTTGTCCTGTGTGTTTAAAAAAAAAAAAATTCTCTGTCCAGACTCGACGGAGTGGGGTGATCGGTATTCTTGCTCATAAACGATAATCAAGCTCAATTTATCAAAACGCACTAATCGAAAAACTAGACTTGACTTAGTTTTTCTATTAACTTTCTTTTTTGATAAATGAGGCCTCAATTGATGTTTGTGACCAGACCACCACTTGCCAAAATAATTGATAATTTATCATAATAAAGTGCTCTTTTTGGCATATGTATCAACACTCCTGGACTCCCTCTCTCGAGCTCTGCCCTCCTCTACAATACCTTCCATAAACCAGCTGTTTCTGAAGGATATTCTCGAGGAGACGGACATAAACATTGTGGAAAGAGAAGAGGCGTGGAGTGGCCTTTTAAAAGCACAGCCATGGTTGAACATTTTTTGGCACTGCAAATCTATCCATTCAAGCCAGCCTACATTCACACATCCTAGTACTGTCCGCTTTTTTTTTTTGTACTGTCCCATAGTTTCAATGAGCCATACAGACATCAATTTTAAAAATGGATCAATGTCCGGTCAATGAACCTTGGAACATTTCCTTTTCTCATTTGTTTTGCGTATCAGACTTTGCAAACAAAGTTGATTTTTTAATCAATAGATCTTGGTATAATAATAAGTTATACAATTGGATGTGTTTAAAGGGAATCTGTCACCCTAAATTGGCGGGATATTTAAATGATGGCAGTCAGGTCAGATGGGCGGTGTTTTGGGTACTTGCCTTAACATGTTGTTCGCCGCTGTCTCCATTATTTCTGGGAATTGTAGTCGTTGCCCTCCATATAACGCACCTGCGCATTGCAATCTTGAATTGTGCATGTGCAGTATGCTTTGCCCGCAGACTGCAATGCGCAGGCGCGTTATATGGAGGCCAACGACTACAATTCCCAGAAATAATGGAGACAGCGGCGAACAACATGTTAAGGCAAGTACCCAAAACACCGCCCATCTGACCTGACTGCCATCATTTAAATATCCCGCCAATTTAGGGTGACAGATTCCCTTTAAATAAAATGTTCTGTGCTGAGATAATATTATAAATGTGTCCCTGCAGTGTGCTGTGTAATGGCTGTGTCTGACTGTGCAGGAACATGGTCGGATCATACCACAGCTGATTCTTTCTGTGAGGTAAAATCTCACTGCTGGTTTAAATAAACGTTTTACCTCACAGAATCCGCTGTGATCCAATGCTGTCCTGTCTGTATACTCTTTTGCTCTCTCCTCCAGTAGGAAAAAAAAAATACGGTAATCCAAATAGAATATCTGAGAAAAAAAATCTGTCCGTTTCTCTCTGGCAACTCACACAGATGTGTGTATCTAGCTTTGGGGAAATGAGATGTAGTACCCAGCAGCAGTAGCCACCACATAATGGATGGAACTGCCAAGTTTCACCTCATAATGCGAAAACACTGACAACAAAAATATAAGACCAATATATTGTAACTAAGAACCTCTTAAACAGTGAGTTTCGTCAGCTGCCGGACATCTTTATGAAGGACTGTGCAGGAAAGTCCTGTCTCCCAGCTGAAAATATGATTTGGAATAGGTGTTGAACGAGCTTGCTCGTGTCCTGATCAAGTATTTTCGGAGTGCTCAAAAAATATGCTCAAGTCTCTGCAGCTGCATGTCTCTTACGGCTGTTTGACAGCCTGTTTGTTAGACAATCCCTGCATGTTTTGCTGCTGTCGAACAGTCGCGAGACATGCAGCCGCGGGGACTCGATTATATTTTTCGAGCATGACGAAAACACTATTAGCACTCGAGCATGCTCAGATAGCACCTTATCCGAACACGCTCTTTCATCACTGTTGGGTAATAAAGTTAGTTTGGTTTCCAGTCTGATGGGTTATAAAAGGAAAAGGTTCTAAGCCCCGTCCCCCAATTCACAATACACCATATCAGACAATTGATGGGGTGATATCACTGCCACGAGTTACTGTGTGATGAATCCAGGTCAAGTGTTGATTTCTTTAGTTTTACTATTAATATCCGTTACCATTTTTTTTTTTTTACAAATTATGCCATAAAATTACTTGTTGCATAAAAATGTTGCAACTTTTGGTATTTAATGCCAGGCCCATCCAGTAACGCTAACTGTTTGAAAAATTGGTGTAGCTTCGTCAGGGGGGGCATGGCCGAGTGCTACTGACAAATTCAGCATAATTTTCATCACTAAAATGGTTGTAAATTATGACATAAATGTACTCTAGTCTCTGACAGAACATTTCTTGCAGCGGTGCACGGTAGCTGAAAAATGTGCCCAATTCATTGAAAGGTGCATTCCTCTTAATGAAGATTGTGACAGAATAAGATGCACCGAATTCATTAAAGGGATTGTATTCAGTCACTCTGTGTGACCGCAGACTTGTGAATACTGTGAGGATTCTCTGGTACCGGTGCCGGGAGTGGGGGCGGTCATGTGGCCACAACTATACAATTTGCATACTCCTGGCCACATTCCGACTAGACTTCTGTAGCCTCGCTCAATACACTTGATCATCCACCTTGTCGGCATGTGACCTTATTTATGCAAATCACATACCTGCGGACACTCACCCACCACTCCTTGCTCTGAAACTGGAGAATTCTCAGAGCTCGCAAAACTGTACCTTTTTTAAGAACGAACAACCCCTTCAAGACTAGTGTACGAAATTCCTGCCCTGAGGACACTGGACCAAAGATTACCTGTAATAAAAACTATAAAAAGGTGCAAATAATTAAAGATCTCTTCTGATGGCACAACTTAGGTTACAATTGCCGTGGGCCTCTGGTTTGGGGACAGGATATCAGAATTTAATGTTTTATTTCCTTTTTCCATATTGGTAATGCTTTATAAATTCTTCTGTTATCTTTTTTACAGGGCCGTCCCATAACTCCAGTGTATACCATGGCTCCAAACGTGCAAAGGATTCCAACTGCAGGCATTTATGGCGCCAGCTATGTCCCCATCGCGGCCCCCACCACAGCCACATTAGCCACACTACAAAAGAATGCCGCTGCCGCCGCAGCGGTATACGGGGGATATGCTGGTTATATACCTCAAGCTTTTCCTGCTGCAGCCTTCCAGGTTCCATTACATGACCTCTATCAAACCTACTAAAACTGTCATCTCAAGGAAGCGGGCAGGGGACTGAAGGAACTCTAAAATATTTATGAAGAAAAAAAAAGCAAAAAATATATCCCTAGAAGAATATTTTATATATGTGAATTTTTTGTTTTTTTTCTGCAAGTCGGTTTTTAAGATGCATTCGTTCAGACATTTCTTTTTTGAGTTTTTAATGCTTTAACCATATAGTTTTTATATTATGTGGTTTGGTTGCTTAGGTTTTTAACAGTGTATACATAGGCAACATATCTGGTATGAAGGTTTTTATATATATATATATATATATAATTTTAGTCCATTGTGCACTAGAGATATAAACATATAAGTATATCTGTATCATGTCGTACATTAAATAATATTGATGCAGAAGTGTTTGTCTGTAAAAGTACATGAGCAGCTATAGTCCACAGAGTAAATATTCCATATTTAAGAAATATATCTAGAGAGAATATATAGATGTTTGGAAGGTACTTAATTTATAAAGATATACTGGACGTCCTTGGGACCAACTAAGAATATATGGCATCCGCCAAAATTTGTTAACTAGTCACCTCTTGGGATCGAGAAGAGCGGTCGTGTAATATTGCAAATGTTAGTGCCAATGAATGAGATTTTATGGGCTTCATAGACAGGTTGGATAGATTCCCTTATAGGCTAGACTGATCATTCGGGCATGAGGGCATGGCCCCTTACAATATTTCTTCTTGTGTGCAAAAAAATGCAATATTGGCCGTTAAGGAGCTTATACGAAGATTCCTCTGTAATGTTCTGCATTGCTTGCAATGGTTCAGAAATGGACACCTCTCAAATTAAAGTGATGTGAACGTTACAAATGACTCAACACACGATGGGCGAAGTTGCATTTATTCTACTACATTCCTGCAGGGTTCATCACTTTTGTCATATACAACTCAATGGTCAAGAAGACTCATAAAGTCCTTTTTTTAAAATAAAATACAGAAATTTAATTTCCATCTTCCAAAGAGCTAACAGGTGTTTTCTTTAAATGAATTCTATCTTCAGCACAATGTTTATCTAAATAGGTCCAAAATTCTGTTGATTAATTTCTTAATACATCTTTGTACCAGAAAAGATGGTGTACAATAATAAATTATATTGTGGTACCGTGTTAGCCAGAAAAATCGATGTGAATACTTCTCCGTCCAATTATAACAAGAGCATTCTTAAAGTGATACCTTTATTGGCTAACCAGAAAATTATATGTTCCAAATGTAATCTTGCCTGAAGAAGGAGCCTCTGCGCTCTGAAAGCTTGCGAACATATAATTTTCTGGTTAGCCAATAAAGGTATCACTTTAAGAATGCTCTTGTCATAATTGGACGGAGAAGTATTCACATCGATACCAGAAAAGATAAAATATAAGATCAAATAATGATTTTTTGACTGCTTGCTGTGACCACTAGAGGGAGCTTGGGAGTTTACGGCATACTATTTCTGCATAAAGCCCAATAATGAAGGAGTAAGTATGCAGTAACCATGTGAGCACTCCCAGGGGTAGCAGACACAATTTTATATTTTAACTTTATTACTATGTGAAGTATTTGAAGCTCCATGTTAAAAAAAGGAAGCGCTGTATTCTATCCTGACAATATGAAGAAATTAATCCGGACAGAACTGTTGTACCCCAAAAATATTGTTGAAAAATGGAAATTCACTGTAAGGCATGAATTTGGAAGAAATGGGTCTGGCATCTGCTGACATAGTACCTGTAACTGGGTGCAGGGGAATGTAACAGGCATTGCATAAAGGCAATATTGTGCCATCTGTACTTTCAGCATTTACTATAAAGCATACAACTCAGGAATTGCTATCATTTGTAGGTATGTGGCCAGCTCACTAAAATATATTTTCTATGTGTAGCATACATTTTATAGATTGTAGATTTCAACCTTTAGCTGCTGAGCTGCCAGCAGTCACGTCCTGGGAGCTCTGAAAACTGGATTATTTAGTTTTTATATCATGTTTGTGCATGCTTGTATTCTATGGGTGTGTTATTGGTGAATTTTAGAATAACTATATAACCTTTTTTTGCCTACCGTACTGGGTGGCTCCAGCGCCGGGTTGCTGCTGTCTCCGAGATGGAAACTGGTTAATCTGTATTTCAGATAGCATGTTGCTTTTTTTTTTTTCTTTTTGTATTTTGCAGTCTTTTTTTTTTTTTTGGGGGGGGGAGGGTAGGACCATTGACTTTGTGCTAGTGAACATATTGTTTCAGTGTTGGTTTTTTTTTTTTTTTTTTTTTTTTTTTTTTCCAGCCTGTTTAAAGGCTTTTAGAACAATATTTAAGGTAAATGCAGCATTTTATTGTGTGGTGTTTATAGTAACTCATCAGAACTGTGCCATAATGTTGCATTGAATTCACAATATATTAAATATCCTTTTTATTTATTTGTTCTCCACAATTAGCTCTTTGAATGTTTGTGCTGCTGTAGCACGCGGCTGCACAGGGCCCATGTTTTATAACCTGTAATATCGTAATAATATTGTTTTAGAGCAGTAGCTTCCCCATGACACGTCCTGGTTAGAAAGAGGGGGCTCACACTTGTGAGCGCTAAATGCTTGCTTTCCCGACAGCCATTTCTGTTGACGCCCCTATGCATATGAACACTATTATTGGCCCAACATTGAAGAGAATCTGTCAGCAGGTTTTTTCTATGTAATCTTAGAGCAGCATAATATAGGGCAAGAATGTGATTCCAGGGATGTGTCACTTACTGTGCTGCTTGGTGACGTTTTGATAGAATCCCTGTTTTATCTGTTGTAGATGTATCGGTGCTCAGAATGTGGAGCCGTGCATAGCCCCGCCCACACCCACGATTGGCAGCTTCCTGTGTACATTGTCAGCAAGCAGCCAATCTGTGGTTTGGGCGGAGTTACCTAGATTAGCTGGACTGCTGTCCACATGAGACCTAGTCCTGCAGTGATAATCTCCTCATAACACACTGATGGTATGGAAATTACAGTACACAGCCTAATAAATGATACATCCCTGGAATCTGTCTCTTGTCCTATATTATGCTGCTGTCAGATTGTCCCTAAAACAAAGTGGAAAAAGTGTGTTTTTTCTTTGTGAACTAAACTTTCCAAATTAACATGAAAGAAGGAGAAAATCAGAGTGCACTTGGTTGCCATCTCTGTGTCATCCGAGTGCTGTCAGTTGTTTACTGTTTAAAAGGTTGGAGAAACTTGAATTTTAATTCCATACTTTTATGGTAAAAATGGATGAAAAACTGTCCAGCACACTGATGGAAAACTGTCCCTTCTACACAAAAAAAAATGTCCACGAGGCCTAACACCATGTAGTTTTTAGGTCCCTCAAGGGTTGAGTGACTTTGAGCATATTTAATAGTTCTCGTAATGGCATTACTTAGTAAAGTAGGAACAGTAGTTTGGTGAACACTGGATAAAATATCAACATTTAGGTTTTTATTGAGAGAGAAAAAAAGTATAACATTGTTTTTATTATGATGCATTAGGACAAATCACTCATTGTCCAGGCCGCAGTATGTTTTCTTGCACGCGGTTCATTTTTAAGTATTGCAGGTCAATATATGCTCTTCAGTTAAAAGAAAATAATGCTGAAAATCTGTATGGAGCCTGTTAATAGGCATGTTGTGGTTGATTTTGTACAAGGGTTATCAATAATACCCAGGGGTATTGTATGAAGAAACTTCCATACACCTGTGCATGCATATATGGCCATATACCACGTCATAACCCCAGAATCTGAGGTAGTAGTGTCCAACTTACCGTATGTTCTGATATTTTTACTGCATTTTTGCATTGTACAACATTTGATACATTACTACTAGTGATGAGCGAGCGTGCTGGGATAAAGTGTTATCTGAGCATGCTTGTGTGTTAATAGTGTCTTCGGCATGCTCTAATACCATATACCAACCAAATGTCCTCACAGTCAATAAACTGGCACTTCACATTCACATAACACAATTGGACATATACTTTTATATAGCCAAAAAATGAAGAGATCCAGCAGGTAGCTAATAAAATTACCATTTTTTATTAATAATTATTAAAATCATAACATAAAATTCCACAATGGAAGGGTACATTATCAAAACGCCCAATAAGGGGAGAATATCTGAAAGCAGACTATACTGCAAAATATGTAGCACCCACACTGACACACTCAGGGTAACAACTATAATTATATCCTCTAAGTCACAGCGAAAATACACTCATTAGTAGATAGTACTTTACCAGGAGGTGCGATGCAAACGTGGTGACACCCGCAGTGCTGCAGCCAGAAATCTCCCCCTCACCCCGACGCGCGTTTCGCTTCCCGCTTCTTCCGGGGGCATGTTCGAGTCCCCGTGGCTGCATGTCTCGTGACTGTTCGACAGCCGCATCACTTGTATAACAAACAGGAAATCCCTGCATGTGTTGCGGCTTTTGAACAGCCATGAGACATGCAGCCACGCGGGCTCGAGCATGGTATTTGAGCACGCCGAAGACACTCTGTTAGCATCACAGCATGCTGAACCTAACATAAGTATACCACACCACATGCAGGCTGGAACTGTCAGTACGAGCAGGCACAGATTTCTGCCACCCAGCAAATAGACCACAACATGTAAAAGAAATCCACTATTTATATTTGTATACTGTTCAATATATTTATAGCTTAATTATCCTTTAAAACAGTGTTCCCCAGCTCCAGTCCTCAAGGCCCACCAACAGGTCATGTTTTCAGGATGGTGATCACCTGTGCAATACAAAGGAAACCCTGAAAACATGACCTGTTGGTGGGCCTTGAGGACTGGAGTTGGGGAGCCCTGCTTTAAAAAGTGCCAGTCGCCTGTAGGCATAGGATTTACTCTTCTTTAGGCCGGGGTCTCATTAGCGTATGGCATTTAATGCGAGATGCTAATGACCCTCGGCTCCTGCTCTGCTGCATGCGGGAGCTGAGTGTCATGTGACTGTGCTCCTAATTTCTCCATCTCCTCCATTGCTGGCATTAGCGTATATCACACAGCACTCTGATATCCGAGTGGTGTGCGCTGTCACTTGCACCCATAGACTTACATGGGTGCAAGTGCGACGAGACTCTGCTGAGTGTCTGTGACAATCGCAGCATGCTGCAATTTCACTCGCACGTAGAATATGGCCAAGAAAAAAAAAACTGATGGGAGCTGCCCCATAGGTGAATACTGGTCCGAGTACTATGCCATGTTTTATCGCACAGCACTCACCCGTATTCATCGCTAGTGTAACCCCGACCTTATAGGTATAGTCACCCATGTATTACACCTTCTAGACTGGTGTTGCACATCAAGATCTCCTTGAAAGTCAAGTCTTGGGAAAAAAAAAGCAAAACTATGGTCTAACATTATTTTATTTTCCCTATTGATCTCCACCGAACGTGCTACCATACTGTGCACTGTCAGCGCCAGGATTGTGATGCCTTAATTTGGTTACAGACTTAGTTTATTCTGAAACCATTTCATGAACACTACTGAAGAGAAATATATTTTTATGCCTAAACTTGAAGCCAGCTTATGTCTTGAGAACAAAATGCACAAAAAATGAAATGGGGAGGAATCCCATGACATGCCTTACTCTTCTTCCTAAAGAGTTGACTGTTAGGAGTTTTCTCTCTCCCTTTCTGATACTGGTATTTGTGTTATTCAGCCCTTATGTTCTTTGTGAGTTTGTTTCTATATTTGCTTTGTATTTTAAGAGTGTAGAAAATAAAGCATTCCCTAAAACTGCGTTGGATCGTGGTTCTTTCTTTCTCTCTTTATTTTGTATATAGTGCCACCATATTCCGCAGTGCTTTACAGACATGATCATCGCTGACTGTCCCGGATGGGGCTCACAATCTAAATTCCCTATCAGTAAGTCTTTGGATTGTGGGCGGAAATCGGAGAACCCGGAGGAAACCCGCGCAAACACGGGGAGAACATACAAACTCTTTGCAGATGTTGTCCTTGGTGGGATTTGACCCCAGCGCTGCAAGGCTGCAGTGCTAACCACTGAGCCTCCAAGCTGCCCATGCTTTAACTGCAACAGAACATGGCGCAGCTCAGTGTGTGTGCGTGCATTAAGGCAGCTGCAATAAATGGGGGCTTTATGACCAGACTTGTATATACTCTGCCGGAAGTGATGAGCACAGATTGAGGTCAGTGCTCTTGTCCTTCATCGTTATGTCAAGCATGGCAGACTTTTGTGGACGTTTTCCTCCTTGGGTTGTTCAAGACCACAAAGAAAAGGATGACTACTCCCAATAGTTGCTATAACTAGTGGAAGCGTTCAGCGATGGCTGGGCTATTGGGCAACGTGATTTGTCAGAGCATAAGACCATCTGCAATCCCACTGAAATGCTGCTTCAAATCTGTGCAGGAAATATGCAATAAATCTGATTGCTAATATATGTTTTGGTTCAGATACATGCAGAAGAAAATATGTAAAACACAAAGACACAACTACTGGATTAGCCACAGACAAATGATGCAAAGGACATAATTAAAAACATGGTACATGTGTAATATAGTAGTCCAATAAGGAGGGACGTGATGGAGGGAACAGCAATAGCCCATAATGCATGTAACTAATGCATAGTTATGTCAGATTATCATAAAATGAACTGGGCAAATGCCAGAAATCCAATCCATAAAATCCCAACAGACGTACAAATTAATGCCTAGTGCACTGCTTATCCCTGGTATATCCGGGTTGATGGACCATCCACGCTTTCCCACACAGCCAAAAGGTCTCCTTACACATGAGACGAATGTCGGCCGAACTGACAAGTCATGGGTTCGGCTGACAAGCTAATATGTATTAGGCAGGCTGATGGTCGGTGTGAATGTTGATCATGCATCTCCGATTTTGGACTGCGGATCGGTTGTTGTCCTGGAGGACATATACAGGACCTCTTGTTTGGCTCATCGCTCCTGTGTTCTCTACGAGAAAGCTGCCAAATGACACATCGGCCAAGCAAGTGCTCCTGTATATAGGTAAGATGGCTGTCGGCAGGACGATCAGCTGAAGCATCGGTCAGCCAGCAGACATTTAATGTGTGGCCGGCTTAAGGGCAGGTGAAGACGAGCGTATTTTTAGTCCAAGTGCAATCCGACAAAATGTTGGATTGCACTCAGACCAGTTAGACTATAGGGCCATGCAATCTCTGAATGCCCTAGTTTGATCCGATATTCAGATCGCACTCGGCCATGTAAGTCCATGAGTGTGTGGGAAACATCGGTCTGCACTTTGACATTTGAGTGCAGTCCAATTTCCGTGCACTGACACAATGCATGCAGATTTTTTATTTTCTCCTCTTCTCATCCAAGAGAATCTGATCAAGCACTGATCCAAATGTCAGCATAGAGTTCTCAGTGTCATTGGCATAATATATTTTATTAAATAATACATATTAAAATATAGACTGCCAAAGGCTGCAATGCCAAGTATAAAGAACAGGAGACCCAGCGTATTATAAACGCCTCGTGAGAAAGTGACCACACAAAACGTGCGGTGGGGTAGCTGGAGCTCATGCATTATAACTTGCATACCCATGTGAGTTTTTGTCTTTACTCTTTACATATACCTAATATGCATGCTTTATAACAGCACTTTATCCCCCATGCACTTTAGCAAATAGGGGCATAGGTCCATTATTTATCTGTATACATACACTATTGGTTTTACTAAAGGTTTATAATACGATGGGTCTCCTGTCCTCTGTACTTGGCATTGCAGCCTTTGGCACTACTTATGCAGTCTATATTTTAATATGTATTTAATAAAATATATTTTTATTGCACACATACTCCTTTTCTCTAATGTTATTTAATCCAGTGTATAGTGTCAGTTTACAGGTAATACAGTGAATCCCAAGTGATGATATACAGAGGAGCTCAGTATATAGTGTATAGTGTCAGTGTACTGGTTTTGCATGTGGGGAGTAACGACCTTGGAGTCCACCCTGAGAATCAAATGGTTTGCGACATCAAGAGAGACTTGGCGCAGCTGTGGGTGCGGTTCCCGTGTTTGAAAGTAGTGTGATCGGACATAGTTCCCGGAACATTTGGGCGAGGGGCCAGGTCGGCCTTGTCGGTACAAAGATTAATAACGCAGGCATTAGGGCCAATAAAGAAGTATTGAAATTTATGGAGCTGCACGGGGGAGTGGCGGTACGCCATGCGGGTTTGACAGATGGAGGAGGAACTTTGGTTAGCTGATGGAGTACATTTGAACGCAGTGGGAACTGATTTGTGGATGTTGAGTTTGCAGGACGGCATAGAACAGGCCACAGCATTGCCGAATGGTGGGGTCTCGAGCTCTTGAGGAGGTCAAGGCGCTCTCGGTGTGGTGTTGGTGGGTCCGCGAAGTTGGTAAAAAAGGAGGATTGGGGACCCGTTAAATACATGGATCCCCTTCATTGGATGTTAAGGTGGTGGCGGTCTGGTGAGTTTTCAGGGTGATACCCTGCGATGGAACGCAGGGTTCACAGTAACTGGACATTTGGGTGATACCCGGCGATGGAACGTCGGATTCACATTAACTTGATGGGTGATACCCGGCGATGGAACGTCGGGTTCACATTAGTATGAGATTGGGCGATTCCCGGCGATGAAACGTCGGGATCGCATGGTCGAGAAGGCCACCCACTTACCCTGGTTCATGGTGCTCCTGAGTCAGGGATAACCGTGGCTAGGAGTAAGGCTGGGGGGGGAAGGGGCAAGGCCCGGTAAAAAAGGACCACCAGACCTTTATAACTTATAACTTCGAGGACCTCACCAAGTGTCTTGATTAACAATGCATTTTAATAAATAGGCTGCTGTGGCCGTTTTTACCCAAGTTGAGGTGGTTGTCACGTGTCTTTGCTTAACGGGAAGGTAAGGGAGATGGGCGGGGGGGTAATTGGGTCAAAGGAGGAATCGGCCTCTCCAGAGTCAAGTGATTACTGATGACATTATACACAAAAGCTCTGAATAGTATATAGTGTACAGGTAATACAGTTAACACCAGTGCCATTTTCCATAGGAGCTCTGTATATAGTGTATAGTGCATAGGTAATACAGTGACCACCAGTGACATTACACACAGGAGCTCTGTACATAGTGTCAGTGTACAGATAATACAGTGATCACCAGTAACATTACACACAGGAGCTCTGTGTATAGTGTACATGTAATACAGTGACCACCAGTGACATTATACACAGGAGCTCTGTATATAGTCAGTGTACAGATAATAGTGATCACCAGTGACATTACACACGAGCTCTATGTATAGTGTACAGGAAATACAGTGACCACCAATGACCTTATACACAGGAGCTCTGTATACAGTGTAAGTGTACAGGTAACACACTAACTCACCAATGATGTCTCTAGTTGAAGGCCCTTTTCTTCATTCAGCGCAGACCGCCATCACTTCTTCCAGCCAGTTCTTGACTTTGCAGAAAATAAGTTCTCTAAAGCACCACTTCCAGAGCACATTCTCTCCCAACTTTTCCCCAACTTCTACACTGTTAGGTTAAGAAAAATGTGACAGTGTTGCCTTGCACAGTAACAGGACCCCCCAATTAATCATTTGCTTTCCCCCACTCTTAGTTCATCATCATTTGCTGTACTCCATCCTAGGGTCTCAATTCAACATCATTTGCTGTACCCGATCTCCCAGTCTCAGTTAATTTGCTGTAGCTGATACCTCGGTCACAATTAATCTTTACTCTATCCTCATCCCTCAGTCTCATTTCATCATTTACTGCACCCCATCCCCCAGTCAGTCTCAATTAATTACCATTTGCTGTTCCCCACCACCTTAGTCTCAATTCATCATTATTTGCTGTTCCCCACCCCCCTCAGTCTCAATTCATCATTATTTGCTGTACCCCATCCCCCAGTCTCAATTCATCATTTGCTGTACCCCACCACCCCAGTCTCAATTCATAATTATTTGCTATACCCCATTCCCCAGTCTCAACTCTACCTAATTTGCTCCCACCTCCCCCATTTAATTCATTTTATAAAATAAAAAATCATACCCCGTAGAATGTAAGTCCGCAAGGACAGGTCCTCTCCCCTCTGTAGCAGTCTGTCATTGTAAATTTGTTTACTGTAAACGATATCTATAACTTTGTATGTAACCCCTTCTCATGTACAGCACCATGGAATTAATGGCGCTATATAAATAAATAATAATAATAATAACACCTCTCATACGATCCACTTCCATTGTTCAGTGCGCATACGTGCCGGCACGATGACGTCATCACGTAAGGCACTGTCACAGAATAGGCAGGGTGAGCTCTTGCAATATGACTTGGGATAAAAGCCAAGTTAATAGCACAAAACACCGTGTCTGCAAATTAAGATACTGATTTGGCTTTTATCCTAAGTCATATTGCAAGACTTGTTAAAGGGGTGATTGTTACTTGTAGGATCGCTACTTCCAACAGGTAGTGCTATAGAGTCCAAGTCCTCTTTTTCTCTGAAGAGGCAATTTGCATATTATTTCCCAGAGGAGCATTGCACTGCGAATAAGCCTCCTTACTTTGACAAGCCACAGCTGGTATGTCACTCTCCACAAAGAGAAACCTTAGACCTCAGTCCAGAGCCTCTCACCTAGCCAAATTAGATCAGTTCTCATACTTTGCACTGACGAGGACCAATAGCTCGAAACACTGTGTCTGCAAATTGAGATACTGATTTGGCTTTTATCCTAAGTCATGTTGCAAGACTTGTTAAAGGGGTGATTGTGACTTGTAGGATCGCTACTTCCAACAGGTGGCGCTATAGAGTTCAAGTCCTCTTTTTCTCTGAAGAGGCAATTTGCATATTATTTCCCAGAGGAGCACTGCATGGCGAATAAGCCTCCAGTCATAAGCTTGACAAGCCAGAGCTGGTATGTCACTCTCCACAAGGAGAAACCTTACCCTTTAGACCTTAATGTAGTTTCAGACATTTTTGTCAAATCACTGTAATAATTATTCCTTTTTTTTCTACTAATCCATGAATTATGGATAGTCTCTGATAGTATACCGGCATTAAGCATTTTTTTCTTATTGCTGACGTCAGTACATTTTAATACAGTGCAGAAATTTACTGTAAAATTACTGTAGTAATTATTTTACTCCAGTTTTTCTAATCTATAGATTTACGGTGTTCAGTAATTGTCTTTACTGACGTTCGCTTGGTATATTTTAAATATTCATAATCTCATTTTTTTTTATTCTGTTATTTTCTTCTGTTATTCTTTTACTCTATTCTTTTTTTTCTCCTTTTCTGTTTATATTCCATTCTAATCCAATAACGTTTACAACAAACCAAACACATCTGAATAAAATCTGGTTACATAATACACGTGACAACGTTACAGACGACTAGACACACACAATACCCCGTTAAAAAAATAAAAAATAAAATGGCCCTATTCTGTCTCCGACATTTAATTATTTGTTTTTTCCATTGATTATATAGGAGTTTAATAATCTGCTTGTTTGGCTCCCTCTAGTGACCAATCTCATATTCGCAGTTATAATGTTTTCTTTCACTTTCAGCAAAATCCTTTTCCCTCCCTTTGCAATGCATGATGCTAGTAGCTCAAGCAATGCATGATGGTAGCTTAGCAATGTATTCTGGGAGCTTTCCCTCCATTTTCTTCCATTTTCCTTCAGCCTGCATCCAGGAAGCAGCTCATCTTTTCCTCTCCTCTTGCGATAGCATCGCCGGTATGTACTTATGTCTCTCTAGTTAATTCCTGTCCTATATTAGCCCTGTCTAATCAGTCCTGCCCCTGGTTAGGTATTAGTCTGCAAATGTTTATTCACAGTGTACTATGTATATGTATTTCCACTATGCCCGTGTACTGATTGTATGTATATTATGTTTGTATTATAGTTTCACCGCGCCAATATATCAAGTTTAATAAAAGCACAGATTCAATCACAATCTCCTTATTGGACCCCGGTATAGCGGTTTAGCTGTCTGTATAACTGCAATGACGTCTGCCTCATTCAGTGAGGACAGAATAGGCCCGCTCTTCCCAAAGAGTATATTCAGCAGAGGAGGTGTACAACTTCCTTACCTCCAACACAAATAGTGAGGGAGAGGATGCCACATTCCTCTATTTTTTCCTCCTCCATTTCCGCTCTTTTAAGAGTGAATCCGCATGTAGACACCCCAGGACTGCAGATCAGGCAATACCAACAGTTACTGACCCACTGTAGACCTCACATTTCAAGCATTATGTACCTCAGATTTTTGATTTTGTGGCCCAATAAGGATTCCAACTTTATTCCGCCAGCCTCACAGAAATTTATTATTTCAAAGTCTTTTTCTCTGAGTATTTTGTAAATCTCATGATGGTCCAGACCAATTTATACACCCAATAATTTTTCTCCCAAAATTTTGCTTCCTCATTTGCTAATTGAACTCCCATAGATGCAGTAGAAGTGATAAATTTTTGAGGTCTTGTGCTTTACATGGGGATAGTGAAGGAGCCAGAAATTCAGCACTATTGGAGGGTGGATATTTTATATAACACTTCGATTTTCTTCATGATTACAATCCGGTCACGCTTTGAGTCCATTCTAAAGTTTTTGCATTATAATGATGTAAGCAACATATTGCCCTGTTCCCCTTTGAAGACATCAGTACTGTGTACAATGTAAAGTGTAGAGTGTATAATGTCATGCGTTATTGGGATGTGGTGTATTCTAATGTTTTGCACTGTACTGTTAGGAAGCTGAGTTCTGCCCAGCAACAGACAGTGAGTAGGGTAAGACATAGTTAAGTGTTGGGACATGCCCAGAGAGGGATGGACTATGTAGCAGGATCAGAGAGGACTTCATGGTAGTGACTACGGGTCCCGTCACACTCAGCGACGCAGCAGCGATCCCGACAACGATACGACCTGGCAGGGAACGTTGCTGTGTCGCTTTGTGGTCGCTGGTGAGCTGTCACATAGGCAGACTCACCAGCGATCAGAACCAGCGAGCACGCTGGTATCCAATGTACATATCGGGTAACTAAGGGCGGAAGTCGGTAACCAGGGAACATATCGGGTAACTAGGCGCGGCGCTGCCCTTATTTACCCGATATGTACATTGGATACCAGCTCGCTGATCGTTGGTCTCCCGCTGTCACACGCAGCGATGCGCGCTGGCCAGCGGGAGACCAGCGATCAAAAAATGGTCCAGGACATTCAGCGACACCCAGCAGGGGGGCTGATCGTCGCTGCGTGTCACACAGAGCGAGATCGCTGGCTAAGTCGCTGTTGCGTCACAAAATCGGTGACGCTTCAGCGATCTCGCTAGCGTTCTCGCTTAGTGTGATGGGGGGCTTACGACAGGGCCTAGCTTGCATCTAGAGCAGACATTTGGTCTGAGTGCTCAGCAAGGCCGCATGCCTTGGGTGCTCTGTGGCAAGAGAGAAAAGAGATTGGGACAGATATGGCATGATTGAGAGAGAGTTACAGAGACGCAGAGAGAAGGACAGTGCCAGCTCAGAGGACTGATCAGAGAGCCTAGCGACAAAATGAGAAGGGCCTAATGAAGGTACACCTAGCAGCATGGCCCTGAGTAGCTTACAGCTCTTAAAGATAATGGGCCATGACAAAATAGAACATGAGATGAATTGAGTGTTGAGCGCCCGCCAGAGCCAGGGGGGTACTTGGTACCGGGCCGATTCTTAAGGGAATGTGTCACGGCAGCAGTGACCCGGTCTATGGCCCTGTGCGTCCAATGAAAATGATAAGGAGATGATAAAGTTTATGAAAGATAGTTCGTGACGCCACCTGTGGTATTCAGCAATAAAGGTGTTAGCCGACGCTGCTTCCGCTGGAGCTGATGGTGATGCAGCAGAGTTGTTACAGCTCTCCACACGTAGAGCTAGGCCCCAGGGCAGCTGTAATTTAAAATGATGATGGTTGTTGTTGTAGTGCAGGGCAAGTGACGCAGTAAATAAATTAGAGGACACAGCAGTGTGCAGTCTTTGCAGGCTTTACTCACAGTTCTGATGTTACAATCCCCAGCCGGGGTGTTCTGTGTCCTCAGGGTCAGTGATCCAGGCAGTTCTCCGCTAGCTGGGGGTGCATGTTGCCAGTGCTCCCTCAGATGTTCCTTTCCTGGCCGTCTCACTACGCTGGCTACCACCTCTCCTGCCTTGCATCTTCACACACAGTGTCCCAAGCCAGCAGACTCAGATCTTGTTGGGCGACGTTGGATCCTATATGTCTACCTTTTCAGCGAATGTGTATAGATGTGGCTGTAGCACTTGCAGATACTGCAGCCTCCGCTTTTCTAGCTGAGTCCTTAGTTTCTCTACTAGTTTTAGTGCCGGTCCCCTAACTGCAACCTGGTCCCTCCACCGACCACGCCAATGGATACTGGCCCCATGGATGGATTTCTCACTATCCGTGCCCCTAAGACCTCTTCCTCTCCTTCTCTGGAGCCTCTTTCTCTCTTTCATTCTTCCTCTCTTCTCTCTCTTTAGTCTAGGGATGAGGTCCTGGCTCTTTCAGTCCCCACCGCAGACTCCTTATGACTGCTCTCTACAGTCTGTCTTCCTGCAACTAACTTCTCTCACTAACACACTGTCTTCCTGTTCATTTTCACTACTCCTCCCCCTGTTTCCAAGGCAATGCCTCACTGGAAACTGTCACTCTGCCTTCTAGTCTCCAGCACTTAACTCCTTCCTCCACCCACAACCTCTACCTAGTTCCTCCCTGGCCTGAAGAGGTCCAGTGTTGGATGTAAGTGTGTGGGTCCTGGACAGTGCCCCCTCCTTACCTGAGAGGGGAGTACTACACCTCTGGTTGAGATGCAGTACCTCTGTGGTGACTGAACCCTCACTGGCGCCACGAGTGCCCCAGGCAGGAGTTCCCTTAGTGTCAGAGAGTTTGAAGGTGGGTCTGGCCATATTGGCAAACTCTCTCTTCTATGAGTTGAATCAGATACAGATCCATGGGAAGAGGAAATGACTTTCACGGACTGTACTGTGGTGTTGCGCTGGGTGGTGGTGAAGGAAGTGAGACCAGTGGAGGCAGGAATGTGTGAGGCCGAGGAAGTAATGAGACTGTGTATTGAAATGCTCTGTATGAATGAAGAAAGGTGCGAGAAGTTGTGTACCCGCTATCCTGTGTGAGCCATGCTTTGTTTGTTACAAACTGGTGGTCTCCTTTCATGAACTGGTTAACATTTGTTCCTGGCAAGCCAGCGTCATTGGTTACATGCGGCCTGCATGGGCTTAGCGCCTTCACAGCACAAGTCGACACATCCAGCCAGGACCCTCATCTTTATGTAACGCACCGGGGTGCAAGAGATTAGTACCTTGCCTACTGCTACCGCTTTGCGCTACGTTTCAATGATTATACACAGTGTCCACCCCAAGATGACCACAACTTTGACCAACTTTTCAATGTTAAACCAGTCATTTATCACTTCAGCAACAAATTTGCTGAGATGTACCTCACCAAAAGGGACAATTGGCATAGATGCGTCCATAATCTTCTTCAAGAGGTGGCTTAAATTCCTGTAAGACTTTTCCAGTAAGAGGGCTAGGTATGGAACCAAAGTGTACACACTGTGCGAGAATATCTTAGGGTACACCCCCAGATTTAGGGACAAGTGATTCAATCTCCGAATGCCCCTTGTGCTGGGAGTAAGTGGAAAAATTGTGTGCGAGATGGTGCACCCGTTGCTGGATCAGTGTTATCACCTCTACATAGATAACTTCTACACTTGCATCCCACTCTTCAAGTCCTTCTCATCAAGAGCTACCACAGCATGCGGTACTGTTTGCAGGAACCAGAGAGTAGAGTTGTGCAAATATGTTCAGAATTTGCCATATTCATGCCATATTGGTACCCTATTCTTGTCGAATTTGTTTGACAATTGTTTCCAAGCATACTCGATCATTTCTACTCTCATTGACTCCAATGGTGTTCGGATGTGTTTGTCGAATATTGCAAATTCAATATTCGCCAGCAATCGTAATCCGAGCCAAATATTAAAAATTCACTCAACTCTACCAGAGAGGGCTTTAATTGGGCAACTGCTAAGTCACTACATTGAGCAGAATTCAATGTAGTGACAAACCTGTTGCTTATCAAGAGTAAGGACAAGATGAATGTTTTTATTTTGACCACAATACACAGAAATGGCAGTACTCTCACCACTGTACGAGATACATCTGCACATGTCACCAAGCTAGAATGTGTCCTGGGGAACAATAGTAACATAGGGGGAGTGGATCTCTCTGATCGAGTCCATTAGCCTTACAGTGCCATGTGAAAAATAAAATTGTGGTACAAAAAGCTGGCCATGCACATCGTACAGATGGCACTGTATAACACTTACGTATTATCACAATGTGCACACCAGGCTGACAAATTCCTTCAGGTTCAGGAGGTGTTGATAAAGGCCCTAATATTTGGAAATCAGGAAGGAGAGGGCCGAAGAACCTTTGGAACTGTAGGTGGATTGTAGCAGGGCAACATTTCCCAGGTGAGGTCTCTCAGACTGCAAAGAGAGAATGGTCGTATAAAAGTGAAGAGTGTGTTATTAAAAAGGAATAAGAAAGGACACTACTTGGCAATGTGACACCTGGCCTGTGTATAAAAGACTGTTTCAAAGTGTACTTGTAAGGTTCTTTGTCTCTTTTGACATGGTCCTTGAAACTCA
>VIAB01007092.1:60353-72877 GCA_009801035.1 Oophaga pumilio | reverse complement strand
AAAAAAAAAAAAAAAAAAGTCGCCATTTTCTGATACCTGTAGTGTTTCCATTTTTCTTGATCTCGGGTTGGATTAGGGCTTATTTTTTGCATGCCGAGCAGACGTTTTTAATGATACCATTTTGGTGCAGACACGATCTTTTGATTGCCCGTTATTGCATTTTAATGCAATGTTGCGGCGACCAAAAAAATTTAATTCTGGCGTTTTGCCTTTTTTTATCGTTTCACCATTTAGCGATCAGGTTAATACTTTTTTTCTTGATAGATCGGGCAGTTCTGATACCGAATATGTATATGTTTGATTTTTTTAATTGTTTTATTTTGAATGGGGCGAAAGGGGGGTGATTTGAACATTTATATTTTTTTTATTTTTTATTTTTAAAAACATTTTTGTTTTACTTTTGGCATGCTTTAATAGTCTCCATGGGAGAAAAGAAGCTTCCATAACCCGATCGGCTCTGCTACATAGAGGCAATGATCAGTTTACCTCTATGTAGTAGAATTACTCACTAGCTATGAGCGCTGACCACTGGGTGGCGCTCACAGCAAACAGGCACTAACAACCATAGAGGTCTACAGGAGACCTCTGGTTGTCATGCCAACACACCGGTGACCTGGTGCAAAACAGCTGACATGTCCCAGGAAAAATGTGGGCTCACCGCTGGAGCCCACATCAAAGGCCGGAGTCACACTACCGTATAATAATAAAAAATCGCCTAGCACTCGTCCCAATGTTATTCTATGGGGCAGCTCCCATCAGCCGATTTTTTTCTCGCTCGTTTTATATGCGCAAGTGAAATCGCAGCATGCTGCGATTGTACGCGTATCTCGGCTGAGAATCGCTAATGCAAGTCTATGGGTGCGAAAAAAAAATGGACATCACACGGACCATCAGTGTGACTTGCGAGAAATACACACATATTTTCCTCATTACAGCCCATTGAGCCATTAAATTCAAAGGGGAAAAGCAGCGAGAAATGAAAAGCCATATGGATGTCATACGGATGACACACATATCATTAGATGCGACGAAATCGCATCATCGCATTTAAAACGGATAACATACGGATCAACATACGGAAAACAGTTGTGCGATTATCGCATTACAAAATTGGACCGATTTTTTACACGTTGTGTGTGACTCCGGCCAAAGGGAAAGAATCCGGCATCAGCGTACTATTATGCTTGATGTCGGAAATGCGTTAAATAGTACATGATAAGAGTTATCATCCTCAAATGCACATTGCCATATTATCAGCTCTATGTCTCAACATGGTCTATAATTAATATGATTAGGGATGAGCAGACCCGTGGAAGTTCGGGTTCATTAGGTTCGACAATTTTTATTCCATAGTTCAGTTCAGGTACTAAAGCTTGACCTGAACTTGGCCATGAACCCGAACCCCATAAAAGCTAATGGGGATTCAAACTTTGTTGCCATAAAATTGTTTTAAAATGGTCATACTAGGGACTAGGGGCTGCAAAAGGAAACAAAATACGGGTAAGGGCAGTACAATTGCTCTGCAAACAAATGTGGATAGGGAAATTACTTAAAATAACATAGAATATAAAAAAAATCATTTTGTACAAGGAGGCGGAGCCCAAGTGAAGGAGTGGAGCAGTGCCTTACATGTGTAGTTTACTTTACTTTTTAATAAATAAATTAAAAATGACATGGAGTCCCCTAAATTTTTAATGAGCAGCCAAAGGAAAAAAGACAGTTGTAAGCTGACCTTTTGTTGGGCAGGGGCCAACATCCATGAACCTTTACAGCCTATTAATATCAGCCCCCAGCTGTCTGCTTTGCCTTTGTTTGTTATTAAAAATGGGTGGACCCTTAAAAATGACGTGAGTTCCCTCCTATTTTTAATAACCTGCAAAGGCAAAGCAGACAGTTGGGGCTGATAATAATAATGAGAAACAGATGTCCAGCTCAACGATAAAGTGAAGGAATGGATTTTATTTACTTAAAATATTCTCAGGTAGAGCAATTGCCTCACGCCAAGACACGGCGGCTCTGTGCTCTGAACTACAAGATGTACTAAATCGGTGAGCTGGATTTTTTTCTTATCTTTATTACTGATAATAATAAGCTGGGAATGTCCTCGGATATTAGCATTTCACAGACTAATAATACCAACCATCCAACAGCCCCAGAAATGGCGTATCCAATAGATGTGCCAATTCTGGCGCTTAGCCTCGGCTCTTTCCGATTTCCCTGGTGCGATGGCAGTTGGGGAAATAGTTTTTGAGGTAGGTATCCACACACATAGGAATAAAAGTTTATTTCAATAAAGACCCCTCACACATTCCCTGGTTTACAGATTTATTTATAAAAAAGAATCCCAGCAGATCCAACGTAATCTATTGTGGTTTCTATGACATCCAGCGATTCTCTGCTGCAACCTATGTAGCATCGTACTGAGAATTCAATTCCTGTGGGAAATTATAAATGTGGACATTGTTACTTTTGTAGTCAAAGTAATTAGAATGTGTGACTCTAATTACTATAGAGTGCTTTCAGTGGGAGAAGAAAAATAGGTATCTTGTGAGTATGGTACCTTTTAATACTCACAAGATTCCTATTTTGCTTCTCCCACTGAAAGCACTCTATATGTTTTTTTCTACTGGCTAACACGGTACCAAACCAATCTTTTTTCGTTTATCTAATTACTACTCACGGTAAAGCCCCATCACACTAAGCGAGATCGCTAGCGTCTGCTGTAGAACGCTGAGAGCCGGTATCTAGGGTACATATCCGGTAACTAGGTGCCGTGCGATGCTTAGTTACCCGATAAGTACATTGGATACCGGATCTCAGCGCTCTACAGCAGAAGCTGAGAGCCGGTATCTAGGGTACGTATCGGTTAACTAGGCACCGCGCAGCGATAAGTTACCCGCTGTTTACACTGGATACCAGCGTGATCGCTGGTTCTGATCGCTGGTGAGTCTGCCTCACGAGCGACCACAAAGTGACGCAGCAACGATCCCTGCCAGGTCGTATCATTGTCGAGATCGCTGCTGCGTTGCTGAGTGTGACGGGACCCTAAGGCCTGGGTCTCACATAGCGATACACCAGCGATCCCGACAACGATATGCACTTGTCAGGATTGCTGGTGTGTCGCTACATGATCGCTGCTGAGCTGCCAAACAGGCAGCTCAGGCAGCGATCAGCACAGCGACACTGCGGGTAACATCGCTTAGTTACCCGCAGTGTACCTTGGATACCAGCGCCCTGATGCGCGGAGCTGGTAACCAAGGTACACATCGGGTTTCCAGGCACCGCGCAGCACCTGGAAACCCGCTGTGTACCTTGGTTACAAGCGAATCGCTGGTCTCCCGCCTGTCACACGCAGCGATGCGTGCCTGTCAGCGGGAGACCAGCGATCAAAAAAATGTCCAGGACATTCAGCGACGATCAGCGATACCCAGCAGGGGGGCTGATCGTCGCTGAATGTCACACACAGCGATATCGCTGGGGAGATCGCTGCTGCGTCACAAAACTAGTGACTCAACAGCGATCTCGCTAGCGAGATCGCTGTGTGAGACGGGGACTTAAGCCGTGATGCAGAGTAGTTCAACAGTTTGGAATCAGATAACAAGAGAGCTTGTTGTAAAATAAAGGGAAAGATAGAGGAGTTGTCAGGTCATGGTCCAAGGTTAGAATTCCAGGAAGGTAGCAGATCAAGACAAAGGGGCTAGACATAAGGATGATTATCGGAAAATCCATTTGTCAGGCAACAAAGATCCGAATTCAAGATCTCAGACCACAGAGCAAACACACACCACTTGAGCTAAGTTACAACTGGCAGTAATTGGAGACAGAGAGCGAGCTAAATATAAAAAAGAAACAACCATACAACTACCACCAAAATAAAAAAAAGTTATATAAAAAAGCTAAAATCATTTATTGATATGCTCTAAAGACATGTTGAAAAATTCATTACACAAGGTCTATGCATTTTTAGCATTTCCAAGCTGTTAATCATAGCAGTGAACTGATGTGAACTTTCCTTTTGCTGCTACATTGAGCCAGCTAAATAGCCAGGTATTCATTCCAAACAGGAGACACATGGTCTAAATCCTGCACGCCATGGCTTTGATTGGGATGGCTGGACTGTCACTCCAAACACTGACAGCTCAACACTCCCCAGCCTCAAATTGGACATCATACTTACAGCTCAGAATGCCCAGACCTAAATTTGACAGCTGAACTGTCACTCACTGCATCCAGACACACCGATAGGAAGAATTTTGACAGTTCCCTCTCTTCTAGGGGTTCCATTAAATACCCAGGTGTTCCAGGAAACCTATGATGGAAGGACCTGAAGAGATGATCAGCCTTCATGAAATGGGCTGTAACCCATGGTCTTCCTTCGGGTTCATATCCCTTCCAATGAACGGGATATTGAAGGGAAGTTTGAACCCTCCGAGAATCCACTATCCTCTCTACCTTGTACTCCAAACCTCCACTGAGATGGGGAGGAGATGGGGACAAAGCACACAGCACTAACGGAACAAACACTTTCAACAGAGATCTGTGGAATGTGATTGGAATGTGAGAAGTTAGAGAAAGTCTTAATTTAAAAGCCAGCAAATTAACTACTTCCAAAATTCTATATGGGCCAATAAATTTAGGACCCAACTTTTCTTATGGTACTTTAAGTTTAAGGTTTGGTTATTGCCCAAAAATGTTATCACCTACGTTAGGATGGGACCTGCTGAACATTTCGTATTGACCTTTATGATTTTGGCACAACTGTGCCAACCCAATATTTTTCTTAAACCTCCCTCCAGGCATTCCCAATTTTCTGTATGGTAAACTCTTCTTCAGGACACCCAGAAGTTATCCTAGAAAATTCACAAAAAGGTGAAAGAAAAAAAGCCGACAAGAAAAAGGAAACATGGAGGATGTACATGTGATTTCAGCAGCCAATGACACAAACCGTGGTGTCAGGACATTGTGGGTGTTTCCTGCACCCTGATTGGCCAGCTGCAATGTGCACACATAAAGTTAGGAAAAAATAATGCTGTGCTGTGCTTACAAGAATGCCGTGCCTCTGGGCTCTGAAAACCCCCTCCACTCATCAAACACGTGCCAAATGCTCATGATACACCACCATTATCATTGCTAAAGTGCTGAAAATATTTTTGTGGCAATGCAAATATTTTCCTGCACTTTTACCGAATGTTAAAGATTTTTACCGATTTTATAAAATTTTGCTCGGGTTTCCGATCACGAACCCGAATGTGCCATATTCGTGCCGAATTTATGTTTGGCGATCGTTTTAAGAACAAATTCTCTCATCACTAGTCTTAACCACCTGGCCGGGGAATTGGCTCCATTTGCAATTCCAGGAAGACTCTGGACTCATTTGTCCATGGATTTACCTGTGGTTAAACATTTCTGTGGTCCAGGACACAACATAGCCAATATGAAAGTTGTCATTTTGAAAGGCAATTTCCAATCGCAAAAACATTGCAGGGTTTGGGAATACAAATTTATTAACATCTTTGATTCTGTTCACACAGGACTCAATTTGTCAGGAGGATTTATGGCCCACTACCAAATCTGAGCAACTTCCTCCAAAAACAATGAAGACACCACCAGTCCTCTGATCTCACATGCATATGGGGTCCATAAAACTTTCACACCACTTATCTAATCTTACCTAATTAAGGATTCTCTCTTTAAGCCCCCGTCTCACACAGCGATCTCGCTAGCGAGATCGCTGCTGAGTCACTAGTTTTGTGACGCAGCAGCGAGCTCACCAGCGATATCGCTGTGTGTGACATTCAGCGATGATCAGCCCCCCTGCCGGGTATCGCTGATCGTCGCTAAAAGGCCAGGACATTTTTTTGATCGCTGGTCTCCCGCTGACAGGCACACATCGCTGCATGTGACAGGCGGGAGACCAGCGATCCGCTGGTAACCAAGGTACACAGCGGGTTTCCAGGCACCGCGCAGCGCCTGGAAACCCGATGTGTACCTTGGTTACCAGCTCCCTGCATCAGGGCGCTGGTATCCAAGGTGCACTGCGGGTAACTAAGCGATGTTACCCGCAGTGTGGCTTGTACTGATCGCTGCCTGAGCTGCCTGTTTGGCAGCTCAGCAGCGATAATGTAGCGATACACCAGCGATCCTGATCGTTGTCGGGATCGCAGGTGTATCGCTATGTGAGACTCAGCCTTTAAGCTCAGTGTTTGTTTATTCAAATGTCCATGTATCACACCATGCCTGTTTTTCACTGTATATAATTGTGTTTCTTCAAATATTTTGTTACACAAGCCTGATGAAGAGACGTAAGCAGTCTCGAAAGCTTGCCCTGTAATATCTTTCACTATATTTTGTTAGCCATTAAAAGGTATCATACCCACAAGATTCCTATTTTGCTTCTCCCACTGAGAGCACTCTATATGTTTTTTTCTACTGGCTAACACGGTACCAAACCAATTTTCTTTCGTTAATCCATGGATTTCATCACAGATTTATCTTTGGTGGGAAAAGTTATTTCAATGGTAGTTGACCAATTCAGTAAACAGGCTCATTTCATTCTGGTATCGTGGTTACCGAATGCTGAAACACTTTCCACGTTATTTATCAATCATGTGGTGAGACTGCATGGAATCCCTTTGAACATTATATCTGATAGGGGTGTGCAATTTGCATCCAAATTGTGGATAGCGTTTTGTAGGAAATTGGGGATTAATTTGTAATATTCTTCTGCTTACAAACCTGAAACCAACAGCCAGACAGAAAAGACAAATCATTTTAAGATGTTTTGTTGTGGCTCAGGACTGGTCCTCATTTTTACATATTTCTGAGTTTGCCTTTAACAGTCAATAAGCCCCCTGTACCTCACCCTTTTTTTTTGCAATGACTTAAGACCTTGGGGTCTGAAACACGTCTGCCAGTGTGAACTCCCCCCTATAGGGTTAGTGGCTACAATGCTGTTATAATGGTTTTAAGAATTTCCAATAATCATTGGTTTTATGAGACTCCTGGAGCTTAATCCTTTTTTCTTCACTCGATTGATATGCCTGCTGCACTGCTGACCTGCCCGTTCCTCGGATCCCTGGCATCAGTTGGGTGAGCAGACTTCATGTGTTTTTTTTAGCAAACTCTATGCGGGCTTTCATATGTCTGGCACTGAGGAGAGGTTTACTTCATGCCACTCTGCCATAAAGACCCGACTGGTGGAGGGCTGCAGTGATAGTTGACTTTGTGGAACTTTCTCCCATCTCCCTACTGCATATGTGGAGCTCAGCCACAGTGATCTTGGGGTATATCTTTGCCTCTCTCATCAAGGCTCTTCTCCCATGATTGCTCAGATTGGCTGGGCGGCCAGGTCTAGGAAGACTTCTGACCATGAGATATTTCAGTTTTTCTTTTTTAATAAATTTGCAAAAATTTCTACATTTTTGTTTTTTTCAGTCAAGAAGGGGTGCAGACTGTACATTAATGAGAAAAAAATGAACTTTTTTGTATTAACCAAATGGCTGCAATGAAACAAAGAGTGAAAAGTGTAAAGGAGTCTGAATACTTTCCGAACCCACTGTATCAGTCAGATAGTGTAGCTAGATAGTGTCCAGTGTGGCTGTAAAATTTACCTTCTGGAATTTTTTGGGCAGGCCATTACTGAGGTCCACAGACAAAGCCAGCTGGGTACATGTCCTACAAGTGTGTTGTGCACTGCTTCTATTGTGCTCCATGCACAAGTATAGCATTCTAAATAATATTTTTTCAATAGCTAAATGTGAAAAAACCTGCTGTATCCCACCTTGTCATTTAGTGCTGTGGTGATATGAAACTGTCTGCAGACCTAAGGCATATTAAAAAAAAACGGATTACTTACCGGTAATGCTCTTTTATAGAGCCCACGACAGCACCCACTGAGAGAGGGGATCCGACCCTAGAAGCAGGAAACCTACGGAGAGATAAAAGGGGCGGTTCCCCTTGCTCCCGCAGTTGGGTTACAGAGAATGAGAGGAACTGCCCAAAATTTTAGTAGGCTATTCATCATGTTTATCTATTTAACCTTATCTACTAAATACCTGCACCATTCACCATTACACCTGAAATACGTATATCTACAATAGGGAGGGAAATGAGTGGGTGCTGTCGTGGGCTCTGTAAAAGAGCATTACCGGTAAGTAATCAGTTTTTTTCTTCTCGCCACGACAGCACCCACTGAGAAACTTGCAGAGACAATCATTTATGGAGGGAAACCACCGTGTCAAGGACTGATCTACCAAACACCAAGTCAGTGGAGGCAGATAAATCTAACCTATAGTGGCTCTAAAAGGTGGAAGGCGAAGACCAGGTTGCGGCATTACATATTAGTTCAATGGGAACTTCTGCTTTTTCGACATAGGATGATCACACAGCTCTGGTAGAATGTGCTGTCACACCTTGAGGCGGATTCTCCCCCTTCACAGAGTATGCCAGACCAATTGCATCCCTCATCCACCAGGATAGCGTCCCCTTCGTAATCGCAGACCCCTTCTTGTAGCTCTGAAAGGAGATAAAGAGAGCCCTGCTCTTCCTCCAAGGCATTGTCCTGTCTAGGTATGTCAGTATGGCTCTTTTCACATCTAGTGTGTGAAATTTCTCTTCCTCCTGAGTTGTGGAGTTATTATAGAAGGAGGGAAGAACAATTTCTTGCGACCTATGGAAACTAGTAGATACTTTCGGTAAGTAAGAGGGATCTGTTTTTAGGACTGTCCTATCTTGAAGTACTGATAGAAAGGGGGGATCTATTGATAAAGCTTGAATGTCGCTTAACCTTCTTGCTAACACTAGAGCCACCAACAGGGCTGTCTTGAGGGAAACATATTTTATCTGGGTTGAGTGTAGTGGCTCAAATGGGGCTTGTGTTAAAGCATCTAACACCAAATTGAGATCCCAAGATGGTATTTGAAGAATATGTACTGGGTCTTGTCTCTGAAATGCTGAAATGAAATGGGCTACCCATTTATTTCCTGCCACATTGCAGCCATATAAGGTCCCCAGAGCTGAAATCTGCACTTTCAAGGTGTTGACTGAAAGACCTAATTCCCGTCCTTTCTGTACGAATTCTAAAATAGCCGGAATGGTATGTCATCAGAAAGGTTTACTGGATAGAAGTTAAAAAAATTTCTCCATACTATCACATAAATCTTTGTGGTGGTCTCTTTCCTACTTCTCAATAGAGTATCAATCAGGTTCTCTGAGAAACCTCTCAATCTCAGTAATTGCCTTTCAAATTCCAGGCTGTCAATCATAAGCCCCTCACCTGGGGATAGTAACATAGTTATTAAGGTTGAAGGAAGACTTTAAGTCCATCTAGTTCAACCCATATCCTATCCTAACCTGCCCTAACATGTTGATCCAGAGGAAGGCAAAAAAAACCCAAGTGGCAAACAGTAAGCTTCACATTGGGGAAAAAAATTCCTTCCCGACTCCACATACGGCAATCAGACTAGCTCTCTGGATCAACGCTGTATCTAGGAAACTAGTGAATATAGCCTGTAATATTATACTTTTCAAGAAAGGCATCCAGTCCCTTCTTAAATTTTAGTAAGGATGGTAGAAGGGTCCCTGGGATAGGAGATCTTGACTCTCTGGGAGGATCCTCGGGTCTGAAATCGACATGGCTCTGAGCCAAGAGAACCATGGCCTCTTGGTCCAAAACGAGGCTATCAAAATAACGTTTGCCCTCTCCTCCCTTATTTTTCTGATGACTACCGGCAGGATTATCATTGGAGGGAAAGCATATGCCCGCTGAAAGGTCCATGGAGCCTGAAAGGAATTGGGCATGTCTGGATTGTCCATCAGAGATAGAGAAGCAAACTTTTTGACCTGCCTGTTGCTTCTTGTTGCGAAAAGATCTATCTCCGGAATGCCCCATAAGACTGTTATCATCCTGAAAATTTGATGATTTAGAACCCATTCTCCTTGGTGGAGTGTTTGTTGGCTGAGAAAGTCTGCCTTTGAATTGTCCACTCCTCTGATATACAGGGCTGATAAAGATAGGAGATGTCTTTCCACCATTGTAATTATTTTGTGCGCTATAAACATGAGAGTTCCCGATCTCGTTCCTCCTTGATGATTTATATATGCCACGGATGTCATATTGTCTGATACGATTCTTGTATGGGTTCCTTGTAACTGCGGAATAAATTTACGCATAGCATGGTAAATGGCTTTCAGTTCCCTTACATTTGATGAATCGTTCATTTCAATAACCGACCACTGTCCCTGGACTACCTGTTCTCCTAGGTGTGCCCCCCATCCCCTAGGACTGGCATCCATATAAACCATTCTGGAAGGTATAATTTCCCAATGGACTCCCTCTGATAGATGGTCTAAGTTCAGCCACCAAGACAAGGATTGTAGAAGATCTATTGATAAGGCCAGAGGGCCATCTAAGTCTCCCTGTAACCTGATTTGTTCGTGTAATATAGTGTCCTGTAATTGCCTAGTGTGAAATTGGGCCCATGGGACTGCCGGAATACAGGACGATAATGTACCAAGGAGAGACATACCCTGTCTGAGGGATATTCTGGGGTTGTTGATTACTGATTGTATCTTACTGGTGATCACTATTAGCTGTTTAGCTTCAGGGAGAAAACACTTCTGATTTAAGGAGTCGAGTAGAAGGCCTAGAAATGTCTGACGGGTTATTGGATGCAGTCTAGATTTTTTCCAATTTACTAGCCATCCCAACCCCTGTAATGATGAAATTGTATTAATTAGACGCTGCTGACATTGTAAGGCTGAATTCCCTATTATCAGTAGGTCATCAAGGTATGAGACTATAAGGGTGTTTTTTAGTCTCAAATACGACATCACCTCTGCCATCAACTTGGTGAAGATTCTGGGAGCCACGGACAACCCGAAGGGCATTGCTGCATACTGGAGGTGACTCACTTGACCTTCCAACCTGACCGGCACGCGGAGATATTTTTGATGCTCGACAGAGATTGGTAGATGATAGTATGCATCTTTGAGGTCGAGAACCCACATAAAACATCTGGGAAACAAAAGTTTTATGGTTGACTTTATGGATTCCATTTTAAAGGTCTGATTCTCTAAAAAGATATTCAATCTTTTAAGATTTATTATGGTTCTATATGACCCATCTGATTTGGCTACCAAGAATAAAGGAGAATAAAATCCCTTTCCTCTCTGGTGTTCCGGAATGTCCACTAAGACCCCTTTAGATACCAGCCCTCTTATCTCTGATTCCAAGACCTTTTGTTGAGATCTGGAGCTTAGAGAAGTCAATAGGAAGGTGTCCGGAGGAACCCGGACGAATCTTAATTTTAGGCCGGATGTTACCAAATTAATGGCCCATGAGCTGGATGTTATGGCCTTCCATTGCTGGCTGAAGAAAGAATATCTGCCACCCACCGGCAAGTCAGGTCTAGCGTGGCTTCTCCTCAGGTCTGAAGGGCCGCTTGCCAAACAGAGCGCCCTTTTGGCCCCAGCGGTCCTGGTTTCTGTAATCCATCCTGTTAAAAACAGGTTTTCGGAAGGTTGTCCTATAAGACGGAATGTAAGTGTTAGGAAACCCTTTCTTCCTTTCACCTGCTTTGGTGAGGATTTCGTCTAACTTCTTGCTGAACAGGTACTCACCCTGGCAAGGCAGGCTGCAGAGTTTTGATTTTGTCTGCGCATCGCCCCTCCATCCTTTAATAATAATAATCTTTATTTTTATATACCGCTAGCATATTCCGCAGCGCTTTACAGTTTGCACACATTATCGTCGCTGTCTCCGATGGGGCTCACAATCTAGATTCCCCATCAGTATGTTTTTTGGAGTGTGGGAGGAAACCGGAGTACCCAGAGGAAACCCACGCAAACACAGGGAGAACATACAAACTCCTTGCAGATGTCCTTGGTGGGATTCGAACCAAGGACTCCAGCGCTGCCAGGCTGCAGTGCTATCCACTGAGCCACCGTGCTGTCCTTTTAACCAAAGTGCGCGCTGTGCCGCGTTGGTTAAGCCTGCTGACTTGGCGGCCAGGCGTATGGAATCGGCAGAAGCATCTGCCAAAAAAGCTGTGCCGCCTCTAATTAGAGGAATGGATGACATCAGTTTTTCTCTGGATAAACCCCCCTTTATGCCTTCTTCTAGATCATTCAGCCACACCAGCATGGATCTGGCTGTGCATGTGGCTGATATAGCCGGCTTAAGTGTGCCTGTGCAGGATTCCCAAGATCTTTTTAAGAGCGAATCTGCCTTGCGATATAGGGGTTCCTGTAGGGATCCTGAGTCTTCTACAGGTAATGAAGATCGTTTTGCCGTTGAGGCTACGGCTGCATCTACTTTCGGGGCTTTTGCCCATAAGGACAGATCCTCGTCGTCAAAGGGATAATGTCTCTTAGATGTGGACGGAAGGCCCTTCTGTCCCTGTCTCTCCCATTCCTTAATTATTAACTGTTTAATTGCTGGAATTACGGGAAAAGCCCGCTTCTTTTTGTCAGATAGTCCCGCGAACATGATATCCTGAGGGGTCTTAGGGTCTCTGATATCTGTA
>VIAB01007091.1:63432-74262 GCA_009801035.1 Oophaga pumilio | reverse complement strand
CTGGGGCCAGCACACCAGGGGGTGGTTAGATGATCAAAGGCACTGGACCTGGCTACATCTATATGCTATAACACCTTCCAGCTGATAACATCTAGAGAAGCCCCAGTCGTGGATATAAAGCAGTAAGTATAAAATACAGTGCAGCAAATGAATTATACCAAAGATTTAGCAGGCACATTGAAATATGTAGCAAAATGGTAAAGCAACCAGCAACCACTCTTTCATCTACTACACTTTGTCCATCCCTTTTCAAGCTCATTAATACAAATACAGCCTTAGTAATGTCAAAGTGAGTATCCTTAACATGTATTGCTATGGATAGCCAGGTCACCCTCTTCCTGCACCATCAGACACGGCTATTACACAGCACATAGAAGGGGCACATTTCTATCTCAGCACTGGAACTTTTTTAACACATCCAATTGTGGAACCTATTTGTATTCTAAGTTCTATTAATTAAAATGTACTTTGTTCATGGGAAAAAAACCTTTAAATAGTTAATACACTTGAAAAAAGTCAAATGTCAATCAAATTTAAACAAATGATTGGAAAGGATAACAGGAAGGGGCACATGAAAAACACATGATTCCGTCTGCTCCAAAAGAGCTAATCTTTCCCTCGCAATCCCAACTGTCCATACACTAGACAAGTCAGAAAAGAACTCTACACACGTATAAAAGTATTTGTTTTTTTTTCTTTAAAAGTCTCTAAGACTCTTTTGAAACCATCACCAGTTCCCGCTATGACCAGCTCATCAGGCAGACTATTCCACAGAGTAATAGTTTTCATCGTAAAAGTGGCCTGTCTCCTCCAGAAATTGAACCTTTGTTTCTGTAGGTGGAGAGGTTTTAACATCAAACAGCTTTTGGACACAGAGGATAGAACACTCTGGCACTCACCAGTAGAGTAAAACACAGCAGCTGGTATCTAGACAGATTCTGTGCCAATTCTGTCACCAAGCATAGAAAGCAAAATATTCAAATAAAAGATACGGCGCTCTGAAATGTATAATCTAGATGTGATTGCTCCCTTGGTGGGTGAGCACCCCACACGGAGCACACAAAGAGGCCAACCTGAAACTCTCGTCGGAAAAGCAAACACTGGTGTATGTGCCTTTAAATGGATGCAGATGATATGTTAGTGCAATCACTAGTTCATCTAAAGGACATGCAGTACATGCGGTCTTTAAAATACAGCCTTGCCAATAATAGAACCAAATCAGGTACACCAATTAAGATACACCAGTAGAAACATATACGTGACCTTTACTTGGTCCGATATTCAAGGGTATATGTCCATAAAAATCAGATACAGCCTGTGCGGCTTGGCTCTTACCCTGCTTCCAGTTCTCCCCAGTCATGAGTCGTGGAATCCAGTCCAATTATGTGGATAGATGGTGGGCTGGCGGAGTGTGTCACTGCGGTATGTCATGGTGGGAGAACATGGAATAGCCGCGCAGAGCCAAAGGTGCCCCGGCCAGTGGAGTCCCTGGTTACCCGGCAGAGGAAAGAATGGCCGACAGTGTCTAGCAGTGTGTGACGTCACTACAGCAACGGAGCATCATTGGGGACAAAAAGCAAACCGACGTTTTCTTCCTCTGCCGGGTATAATGCCTCCACAGAACATCACTCCACACACAGTATGATGCCTCTACAGAACATCACTCTGCACATAGTATAGTGCCTTCATAGAACATCACTCCACACACAGTATGATGCCTCTACAGAACATCACTCCGCACATAGTATAATGCCTTCATAGAACATCACTCCACACACAGTATGATGCCTCTACAGAACATCACTCCGCACATAGTATAATGCCTTCATAGAACATCATTCCTCACACAGTATCATGCTGCCAAATGCAGTATGATTCCCCCACAGTCTATTTGATGCAAAAGAAATTATGCCACACACACACAGTACATTACCCCCAAACATTTTTCCCCCACAGTATGATGCCTTCACAGTACATCCGGTCATACACAGAGAAAGCGTGATGCCCCTCACAGCCCCTGTAATAACATTATGCTCCACACACAGTATGATGCCTCTACAGTTTCCAACAGAGTGCAGTGCCCCCACAGTAGCCTCAAACAGAATGATGCTCACACAGTTTTATGTCCCCACAGCACCCATAAAATATGATGACCCCACAACCCCCAAACAGTATGCCCATAATTTCCCACCAATCCCTCAAACAGAATTATGACCCCACAGTCCCCACACAGTATGATGCCTCTAATCAGCCACAAAGTATGATGCCACCAAAGTCCCCCACTCAGTATAATGCCTCCACACAGTGGAGTTCCCCACACAGTATTATGTCACCACAGCCCACATAAAATATGATGCCCCAACAACCCCCACACAGTATGAAGCCCATGATACCCCTACAGTCTCTCACACAGTATGATTCACCCACAGCCCCACTTACGCAGACCACAGGATAATGCTCTTGATGCTTTCATGTACTACATACACACAGGCACTTGCACAACCTTTTCAGGCTCTAGCTAGGCAGTATGGTAAAGAAAAGACGTCACAGCCGGCTCTTTGCCTCATCATTCTATTCAACTGTACCTGAGTCCTTAGGATTGTTCTATGCAACATTCTTTTAATTGGGGGCACAGGCAATGAAAGTATATGCCTAGCGGCGTCCCTTTCTCAGGCCATTGACTCAGATCTATACTAGGGGTCGAGACGTTGCTGCTCTTCCTGTATTTGTACTGCAGTAATAAAGTTGTTCATTCTTGGATGCTGAAGCCACCTTCCTTCATTCAGTCCTTTGGCAACTGAAGGCACAAATTATACAGATAAAATTTACATTTAACTTTTGTGAAAAGTCATCAGTTAATGCATTAGACTCTAATGGTGATACGTGACATATTCCTTTCAGTGCATCAGTACAAGAAATGGCAATTTCATGATTGAGTCTACAGTTTATAGTCCTTCTCATTGTTTATAGTCCTTCTCATCAGACATATCCCGTAATAAGTGATCCTACTTTTATTTTATAGAATTCTGGTTGACAATTTATCGCATCTAACGGGCAATCCAAAGGAAACAAGAATGAGAAAGCAGCGATCCACATCAGATTATGACTACACCAAATATCATCCAATGGAAGAAGTAAGATAACCCTTTACTAAATGGTTGTAACATGATCCTAACAAAACAACTGGAGCAAGAGCAACTTAGTTATATTCAAATAAGAAATGCATTTACTTACATTTTTTAATAGGTGAACATTTCTTACAAATTTAATAGAGTAGGTAATCTTTACTGCCATGAATTAACCTCTTCTTTTGTTCTAAGAGCCATAAAAACAGGTTTCCATCACATTGCAATATGAGAGCTTGTTCGTGAGATAAGTTGTAGTTATAAAAAAAAAATCATTCTCTTTTTTTCTCTTTAAAAATTCCAAGTGCAGTAAAATGGCGAAAAAAATTCAATTTTGCCATCCATTTGGGGGTTTAGTTTTGCGATTTCCTGAACGAATGGTTTTTCTGGTCATTACTATAAGGTCCGCTTCACATGTCCTGGTGATTCCTGTACAGGAAAAAACAGTACCGGTGTGATCTGTGGCCAGTGTGCCATTCGTGTGTACATATAAGACATCCGTGTGCAGTGTCGGACTAGGGTGCCAAGGGCCCACCAGTAACCAACTCCAGGGCCCTACTTTTCAGTTGCATACATATGTGACATTATCACAATTTTATATAACAATGAGCAGGGTAGATTGATAAATGAATAAGAGGCAGCCTTTATCTGTACATAGTGACTCAAGTATATTGTGCCAAGTGCTGCTCATATAAGAAGGTGGTGGCCGACTCCTGCACAGGGGCCCATTGGAGGATTCTCCTGTTCTCATGTGGGTCACTAAAAGCCTGTCCGTGTGATAGCCGTAGCCATGTGTACGTGTGCTGTCAGTGTGACATGTATGGAATGAAATACAGCATGAAAATTAAAGAGTTTTATACATTAAAGATGTTCAATGATAGAGATAGCTGTTTGACAGCCACAACACATTCAGTTCTTTCCTCAATGACGTCACAGCTCTCATGTTCAGCTCAGTGTCTCCTGGTCGCGTCATGCCACCGCTCAGCTATGCATCTAGATGTGGCTGAATTGGCCTTTTCATGAGATCAATAGATTATTGGTGGACAGGTAATTTACACTGTTGTTTATTATTTTTATTTTTAAATTAATAAATGGGTAAAAAGGTTGGGGAGCGTTTATTTCAAATAAAGGACTTTACTCCTATATCTGTGTGTTTATTACATTTGACTAAGGGGTTAGTAATGGGGGCGTCTTATAGACACCTCTCCATTACTAACCCTTGGGCTTGATGTCATCTGACAATACAAAGCTGATATCAACCTCACAAATATTACCCCACTTGCCACGACACCAGGGCAAGTGGTAAGAGCAAGGCTAAGCACCAGATTTGGCGCTTCTTATGGATGCTACTTTTCTGCGGTGGCTGAGGGCTAATATTCTTAGTCTGGAATGGGGCCACTATCCATGGCCCCTTCCCAGGCTATTAATATCACCCCTCAGCTGTTTAGCCTTTGCTGGTTAATAATTATAGGGGGACCCTACAACTTTTTTTCTGGGCTCCTCCTGTAAATTAACCAGTAAAGGCTAACCAAACAGCTGTGAGCTGCTATTAATAGCCTGGGAACCTTTAGGACTATTGTCCCCTTTCCCAGATTATTAACATCAGCCCCCCAGCGGTCGCCTTTCCCTCAGCTGGTTATAAAAATTACTGGGGACCCCATGCTGTTTTGTTTTTAGTTTATTTATTTGTACATGATGTACAAACACAGTGCTGAATACAAATTTCATCAGCACACTATAGAGGTCTCTACTGTTTGACATGTTCACAAGCACAAGCACTTTATATGTACAAATATAGAGATAAGAGCATTAAGAAACTGGAAGCATGCGGCTCATTTTTTTCTGCTTTTTCATTACACTGTATGGTAAAATAAATGGTGTTGTTAAAAACTCCAACTTGTCTATCAAAATACAAGCCTTCGCATGTTATTGGAAAAAGAAAATAGTTATTGTTCTTGAAAGAAGGGAAGAAATTAAAAAACAAAATTACAAAAATAAAAATTGTCCTGGTCATGAAAGGGTTAAATCTTCATCTATTTATGAATGCATTCTTTAGGCATGTGTGTTGGAGACATTCTATTGTGGCACTTCCTAATATACAATGGAGTCAGCACATCCATGCTAAAATGACAGGATTTTGTCATAAAAAAATCATACCAAGATGAATAAATTCAGAACTTTTCCACCTTTAATGTCCCCCATAATCTGTACAGTTCAGTTGAAAAATAATCTGAAATCTTTTAGGGTGGAAAAAAGAAAAATATAGAACTGAAATATTATGTTTGCATAACTATGCACACCCTTAAACTAATACTTGTTTGCTGTAGCCTTTGACTTGATGGCTGCATTCAACCACTTGGGTAGGCAATGGCATCTATCAGCATGGCACATCTAGAATTGGCAATCTTTGGTCACTATTCCTTGTGGTAGCGCTCCTAATCTGTCAGATTGTGACAGCATTTCCTATTTACAGCGCCCTTCTCAGGTCAATCCACAGATTTTTAATTGGATTCAGGTATGGACTCTGGCTGTGCCATTCCAAAACCTTGATATTCGTCTAACAAAGCCATTCTTTTGATGATTTATTGTTGTCATGCTAAAAGGTAGCATTCATTTTTATTTTCAGCTTTTTTGCAAAGGCCTGAAGGTTTTGAAGCAAAATTGACTGATACTTGTAACTGTTCATAATTCCCTCCACCTTCACTAAAGCCCCAGTTCTAGCTGATGAAGAACAAACCCAAAGCATAATACCGCCTAGACCATGCTTCCCTGTGGAAATGGTGTTCTTTTGGTGATGCTCAAAGTTGTCTTTCCACCAAACATACCTATTGGAATTATGGATCAAAAAGTTCAATCTTGGTTTCATCAGATCATAACACACAATATCCCATATTCTTTTGCAGACTTGATGTAGGTTTTAGCAAAACATCGCCAGGCATGGATTTTTTTATTTTTAAGAAAAGGCTTTAATCTTGCCATTTTACCTCGCAGGCCAGACATATAGAGATTGTTTTCACATGCAGAATACATCTAGTACTTTGCCAGAAATTCCGGCAGCTCCTTTAATGTTGCTGTAGGCCTTTTGGCAGTCCAGTCCAATATTCTTGTTTATCCATCAATTTTTGGGGGATGTCCAGTTCTAGGTAATGTCACTGTTGTGCCCAATTTCAGCCACTTCTTTATGACCATCTTCACAGTGTTCCATGGCATATCTATATTCCTTTGCTGTGTTTCAAGCTGTTTAAAGACCATGCCTTTTGCTGTAAAATGCAACTAAGAAAACGTCAGAAAAATCCGACTGGAACACCTAAACGTTACATGGAGTTAATCAGGATCAGTTTTTATGATGGTAGCTATGTACTTACTACTATTTAACATGAGTGTAAATGTGATTTCCCAAACTCTGAACACAACACATCTTATAAGAAGGTGTTCACACTTAAGCAACTACTTTATTTTAATTTTGTTTTTTTATTTCCCACCCAGCCTTCCCTCAAAATAAGTTCAGTTTGTTTTTCAATGAATTTGTACAGATTATGGGTGACATTAATGCAACAAAAAGTCCTGACATGATTCCTTTGTGAAACATAGTCTGTAGTAACAGCCAATAAAAATCTTGACCCCAACACATTGTAAAATTAAAGTTAAAGGAGACAACCCCTTTTAATATAAAAGGGAACCACCGATTACATAGAATTCACATTGGGATGTGCACAAAAGTTGATGGATTTGAGCTACTGAAATGTAACAGATATAAGAAAAAGTTTATGATCAGTGAGAAAAACACCTTTTTCTGATACAGGTAACAATTATTGTTTCTTTACTTCCAGATTTACAACTGGATCAATCTAATGACAGAGAAGCACAGTGATCTGGTAACACAGCACAATTTGGGCTTCACCTACGAGTCCAGGCCGATTCATTATTTAAAGGTTGGTCCTAGTATAAAATCTAACTTCTGTCATCTTCCGTTTTACTAGTTATTGGGATAGAATATTCTTATTGATAGAAATATTGAACTTTTGGTGAAAATATGTTTTTGCATAGTCAACCATCAAATTAACTGGTTAACGACTGAAAACAATGAGCTTGAGCCTGACCTATGAAACTTAGCCTGAGCCTTACCTATGGCACTGAATCTACTTCATACTAAGCAGACGCCTCTGCCCATCACTGCAGCAACTGGAGCTTGCCCTGATCGCTGCAGTTTACTCACTTAAACTCTGCTGCCCATCTCTATCAGCTGCATTTAAATGATGTAATCACTCGGAAATAATGTGTTACCAATGTAGCCAGGGGCTTGCTGAAGGGCTCCATAACTGCATCTTGGTCCTCTTGTGAAGTTCAGCCACAGACGGATCTTTACAGACGAACCGTGATTTCACTATAAACTGCAATACTGTGATGCCGCACGCTATTGTATAACTGATTAAATTATCACAGGTACAAGTCCCATACAGGGACAGAAAAAAAATTACTTTAAAAATGTTTAAAGAAATATGTTTGTATGTACAGTATAAAAGTTTTCCCATCTTCAAAAATAAAGAAATTATTTAAAAAATAAACATATTTGGTATTGTCATTTAAGAAAAAATCAGATCTGTCAAAATATACAAACTAAAAATACAGCACTTCACTTTCTTAAATATTCAGATTTATTAACCTTTTGGATTGACCAACAACACTCTAGTTAGTTGTTCAATATTAAAATTAATCATCAAAACCACAAGTTGCTTAATTGTGCACACAGTATACATTATGATGGGCCCACAGCTTCCTATACGCAGTATGATGCCCCACAGCCCCCTATATATAGTATGATGGGCCCACAGTAGTCCTATACAGGGTATGATGCACCCATATGTCACGATTGACTGCAGCCGCAGACGCGGGCTGGCCCATTACCACGCCGACCGACCTATGACGGCGTGGGGCGGGCATCCCCAGGGGACGCAATATGGACCCTCTATACCGCAGAGAGGGACCCGGGCCCACCCGAACCAGGGAAGGGCAGAGACCAGGGTTCTGTGGCAGCTGAGCATGTGGACAAGAAAAAGACACATAGGACTTGATTACACCGCACAACTTCAGATATAGAGAAAGTAAAGTTTACTAAAGTAAAGTCACACAGTACATAAACCAAACATGACTATGCCAGGCTCCCAATTCCACACCTCCCAGAAGGGTACCACCCAGTGGACACCAAGGCACCAACGGATCACCGAGGCACACATAGGTGGGACATCAGGACACAGGCAGGACATCAGGGTACACAAGGTCATCAGGATGCAGGCAAGACATCAGGGTACATTAGCACATCAGGGTGCACGAGGTCGGCAGGACATCAGAACACAAGGACACAAGAGGACATCAGGACGCAGGCAGGACATCAGGACATCTGGACACAGGGTGGACATCGAGACACAGGCAGGACATCAGGGTACACGAGGACATCAGGGTCACAAGCAGACATCAGACAGGAGTCGTTCGGTTCTGGACATCCGACACGACCTACAGGCACTACCGTGGTCATCAGGCTCCAAGCTCCAGACAGCGGTCATCAAGTTCCCGACTGCGGTCGTCAGGCTCCGGGCATCGGACTTGGAAGGAACTCAAGCGGGATGGTGCTAGAACCCCAGGATTGCTTTGCCTGCCTGGAGCTAGCACCGCATGGTAGTCAGAGCACAGAGTAGTAGATGCTCAGCAGAAACACCGGTCACAAGAGACTCAAAGTCACTAGGTGCAAGGCTCCAGACCCAGAGGGATTCCAGGAACGTAACACAGCAGACACAGTTCAGACAGGGTCAGGTACAGGACAGGTACAGGATCAAGGATTCAGGCCTGGATATACCGCCTCCAGGACAGGCGGAGGAACAGGACAAAACAGGAATCAAGGCAAGGATTTTGGTGCAAAAACATAAACAGGAGAGGTGCAGGAACACAAAACACACATAGCAAAGTTCAGGAGCTTTGTGAGTATTTCAGGCCCCACCCATAGGGCAGGGGAACATTATATATGAGCTGCCCCTCACCAATTGGCTGGGGACAGCATTTCAAGTACACACACTAACCCTGATAAAAGCAGGGAAGGTGTGGCCTCGCACGCCCTTAGCACAAACAGAAACCATTACAACACAATCAGTGCAGGAACTGAGGCTCAGGGCAACTGGCAGCGGCTGCGTGCCCAGACACACGTGGAAAGTCATGCACCAGCTGCAAATGACCTTGTAACCTGCGGACAGCTTCCACAGCAGCAATCAGACACCGCACATGTGGATGGTCATGCAGCAGAGCAAAGACCTAACCACCCATGTACGGCTACGCAGCAGAGCAGGGAACTGAGCAGGCTCCATACAGGTAACAGCCAACAGTATCCCAGCTTAATTAGGGGGAAAGGACCAAAGGGTTAAAGCAAAGACATGCACTGTCACGCCGACAACCAGACACAGACAGAACGGCGTGACACCATAGCTTCACTATACACAGTATAAAATGCCTTCCACACTGTATGCTGGACCCAATAGTCCCCACAGTGTTTGATGGCTTCCACAGTAGTTTCCACATTGTATGATGACCCTCACAGTTGTTCCCACACTCACTATATGATGGCTTCCACAGTAGTCTCCACATTGTATGATGGCCCTCACAGTTGTTCCCACACTCACTATATAATGGCCCGCACAGTAATCTCCACATTGTATGATGGCCCTCACAGTTGTCCCCACATTGACTATATGATGCGTCCCCAAAGAAGTCACTACTATGCATGATTGTTCCCGTAGTAGTCCCCACAATGTATGATGACCCCGCACAGTATGATGCCCCAAAATATTCCCCACACAGTATGATGGTCCTCAAGGTAGCCCAAACACTGTATAATGACCCCACTCTTTATGATGACCCAACACACTGTATGTTGCCTCTATAGTTCCACTACAGTTATTATTAAAATTTAAAAACAAATCATATCCTCACCTAAAGGTACTGTCACACTAAGCGAGATCGCTAACGAGATCGCTAAAGAGTCACCAATTTTATGACGCAGTAGCGATCTCGTTAGCGACGCAGCTGTGTGTGACATGTAGCGGCGATGTGGCCCCTGCTGAGATGTCGTTGATCGCTTATGAACGTTCTGAGCCGTTTTTTGGTCGTTGGTGTCCCGCTGGTGAGCCTGAATCGCTGAGTGTGACACCCTTTATGAACGACTTTACCAGCGTCGCAGGTGGGGCTAGGTTTTCCCAACGACCGCAGAGGTCGTTATACAGATCGCTGATCTCTGATGAGAGCTTTGTGTTTGGAAGCTAACTAGTGACCACATAGTGATCGCACCAACGATCTCGCCAGGTTGTGTCGTTGTCGTGATCGCTAGTGAGATCGCTAAGTGTGACAGTGCCTTAATTCCAGTTCATGGCAAATCTGCTGGCAATCAGCAGCAAGAAGCGGGCAGATTGACACAATGTTACCATCGTGCCAAGGCATGCACAAAACAACAGAGTCCCAAAGCGACCTGCGGCCTACAGAATGGGGTGTAGTGCATGTTGTTAATGTTAAGGTGCAACATATGAGATTGTACATTGGTACATTTGGCATAAGATTACTTGGGCGGACTACAGAAATATTTTTGGTAGGTCTTGTATTTATATAGTTTTCTAATAATGTGTTACAAATGGAAACAATGAAGCAAAATCTATTCATATCTAAAAAA